>CAXARG010000340.1:0-41000 GCA_963971235.1 Cryptus armator
TCCATGCCATTCCATGCCATTCCATGCCATTCCATGCCATTCCATGCCATTCCATGCCATTCCATGCCATTCCATGCCATTCCATGCCATTCCATGCCATTCCATGCCATTCCATGCCATTCCATGCCATTCCATGCCATTCCATGCCATTCCATGCCATTCCATGCCATTCCATGCCATTCCATGCCATTCCATGCCATTCCATGCCATTCCATGCCATTCCATGCCATTCCATGCCATTCCATGCCATTCCATGCCATTCCATGCCATTCCATGCCATTCCATGCCATTCCATGCCATTCCATGCCATTCCATGCTGTGCCATGCCGGTGCCATGCCGTGCCATGCCGGTGCCATGCCGTGCCATGCCGGTGCCATGCCGTGCCATGCCGGTGCCATGCCGTGCCATGCCGGTGCCATGCCGTGCCATGCCGGTGCCATGCCGGTGCCATGCCGGTGCCATGCCGGTGCCATGCCGGTGCCATGCCGTGCCATGCCGTGCCATGCCGGTGCCATGCCGTGCCATGCCGTGCCATACCGTGCCATGCCGTGCCATGCCGGTGCCATGCCGTGCCATGCCGGTGCCATGCCGTGCCATGCCGGTGCCATGCCGTGCCATGCCGTGCCATACCGTGCCATGCCGTGCCATGCCGGTGCCATGCCGTGCCATGCCGGTGCCATGCCGTGCCATGCCGGTGCCATGCCGTGCCATGCCGGTGCCATGCCGTGCCATGCCGGTGCCATGCCGTGCCATGCCGTGCCATGCCGGTGCCATGCCGTGCCATGCCGGTGCCATGCCGTGCCATGCCGGTGCCATGCCGGTGCCATGCCGTGCCATGCCGTGCCATGCCGGTGCCATGCCGTGCCATGCCGTGCCATGCCGTGCCATGCGGTGCCATGCCATTCGATGCCATTCCATGCCATTCCATGTCATTCCATGCCATTCCATGCCATTCCATGCCATTCCATGCCATTCCATGCCATTCCATGCCATTCCATGCCATTCCATGCCATTCCATGCCATTCCATGCCATTCCATGCCATTCCATGCCATTCCATGCCATTCCATGCCATTCCATGCCATTCCATGCCATTCCATGCCATTCCATGCCATTCCATGCCATTCCATGCCATTCCATGCCATTCCATGCCATTCCATGCCATTCCATGCCATTCCATGCCATTCCATGCCAGTCCATGCCAGTCCATGCCATTCCATGCCATTCCATGCCATTCCATGACACTCAATGCGGTGCCATGCCGTGCCATGCCGGTGCCATGCCGTGCCATGCCGGTGCCATGCCATTCCATGCCAGTCCATGCCAGTCCATGCCATTCCATGCCATTCCATGCCACTCAATGCGGTGCCATGCCGTGCCATGCCGGTGCCATGCCGTGCCATGCCGGTGCCATGCCGTGCCATGCCGGTGCCATGCCGTGCCATGCCGGTGCCATGCCGTGCCATGCCGGTGCCATGCCGTGCCATGCCGGTGCCATGCCGGTGCCATGCCGTGCCATGCCGGTGCCATGCCGTGCCATGCCGGTGCCATGCCGTGCCATGCCGGTGCCATGCCGTGCCATGCCGTGCCATGCCGTGCCATGCCGGTGCCATGCCGTGCCATGCCGGTGCCATGCCGTGCCATGCCGGTGCCATGCCGTGCCATGCCGGTGCCATGCCGTGCCATGCCGGTGCCATGCCGTGCCATGCCGGTGCCATGCCGTGCCATGCCGTGCCATACCGTGCCATGCCGTGCCATGCCGTGCCATGCCGGTGCCATGCCATTCCATGCCATTCCATGCCATTCCATGCCATTCCATGCCATTCCATGCCATTCCATGCCATTCCATGCCATTCCATGCCATTCCATGCCATTCCATGCCATTCCATGCCATTCCATGCCATTCCATGCCATTCCATGCCATTCCATGCCATTCCATGCCATTCCATGCCATTCCATGCCATTCCATGCCATTCCATGCCATTCCATGCCATTCCATGCCATTCCATGCCATTCCATGCCATTCCATGCCATTCCATGCCATTCCATGCCATTCCATGCCATTCCATGCCGTGCCATGCCATTCCATGCCGTGCCATGCCGGTGCCATGCCGTGCCATGCCGGTGCCATGCCGTGCCATGCCGGTGCCATGCCGTGCCATGCCGGTGCCATGCCGGTGCCATGCCGGTGCCATGCCGGTGCCATGCCGGTGCCATGCCGGTGCCATGCCGTGCCATGCCGGTGCCATGCCGTGCCATGCCGTGCCATGCCGTGCCATGCCGTGCCATGCCGTGCCATACCGTGCCATGCCGTGCCATGCCGGTGCCATGCCGTGCCATGCCGGTGCCATGCCGTGCCATGCCGGTGCCATGCCGTGCCATGCCGGTGCCATGCCGTGCCATGCCGTGCCATACCGTGCCATGCCGTGCCATGCCGGTGCCATGCCGTGCCATGCCGTGCCATGCCGTGCCATGCCGGTGCCATGCCGTGCCATGCCGGTGCCATGCCGTGCCATGCCGGTGCCATGCCGGTGCCATGCCGTGCCATGCCGGTGCCATGCCGTGCCATGCCGTGCCATGCCGTGCCATGCCGGTGCCATGCCGTGCCATGCCGGTGCCATGCCGTGCCATGCCGGTGCCATGCCGTGCCATGCCGTGCCATGCCGGTGCCATGCCGGTGCCATGCCGTGCCATGCCGGTGCCATGCCGTGCCATGCCGTGCCATGCCGTGCCATGCGGTGCCATGCCATTCGATGCCATTCCATGCCATTCCATGTCATTCCATGCCATTCCATGCCATTCCATGCCATTCCATGCCATTCCATGCCATTCCATGCCATTCCATGCCATTCCATGCCATTCCATGCCATTCCATGCCATTCCATGCCATTCCATGCCATTCCATGCCATTCCATGCCATTCCATGCCATTCCATGCCATTCCATGCCATTCCATGCCATTCCATGCCATTCCATGCCATTCCATGCCATTCCATGCCATTCCATGCCATTCCATGCCATTCCATGCCATTCCATGCCATTCCATGCCATTCCATGCCATTCCATGCCGTGCCATGCCATTCCATGCCGTGCCATGCCGGTGCCATGCCGTGCCATGCCGGTGCCATGCCGTGCCATGCCGGTGCCATGCCGTGCCATGCCGGTGCCATGCCGGTGCCATGCCGGTGCCATGCCGGTGCCATGCCGGTGCCATGCCGGTGCCATGCCGTGCCATGCCGGTGCCATGCCGTGCCATGCCGTGCCATGCCGTGCCATGCCGTGCCATGCCGTGCCATACCGTGCCATGCCGTGCCATGCCGGTGCCATGCCGTGCCATGCCGGTGCCATGCCGTGCCATGCCGTGCCATACCGTGCCATGCCGTGCCATGCCGGTGCCATGCCGTGCCATGCCGGTGCCATGCCGTGCCATGCCGGTGCCATGCCGTGCCATGCCGGTGCCATGCCGTGCCATGCCGGTGCCATGCCGTGCCATGCCGGTGCCATGCCGTGCCATGCCGGTGCCATGCCGTGCCATGCCGTGCCATGCCGTGCCATGCCGGTGCCATGCCGTGCCATGCCGGTGCCATGCCGTGCCATGCCGGTGCCATGCCGTGCCATGCCGTGCCATGCCGGTGCCATGCCGTGCCATGCCGTGCCATGCCGGTGCCATGCCGTGCCATGCCGTGCCATGCCGTGCCATGCGGTGCCATGCCATTCGATGCCATTCCATGCCATTCCATGTCATTCCATGCCATTCCATGCCATTCCATGCCATTCCATGCCATTCCATGCCATTCCATGCCATTCCATGCCATTCCATGCCATTCCATGCCATTCCATGCCATTCCATGCCATTCCATGCCATTCCATGCCATTCCATGCCATTCCATGCCATTCCATGCCATTCCATGCCATTCCATGCCATTCCATGCCATTCCATGCCATTCCATGCCATTCCATGCCATTCCATGCCGTGCCATGCCGGTGCCATGCCGTGCCATGCCGGTGCCATGCCGTGCCATGCCGGTGCCATGCCGTGCCATGCCGGTGCCATGCTGTGCCATGCCGTGCCATGCTGGTGCCATGCCGTGCCATGCCGGTGCCATGCCGTGCCGTGCCATGCCGGTGCCATGCCGTGCCATGCCGGTGCCATGCCGTGCCATGCCGTGCCATGCCGGTGCCATGCCGTGCCATGCCGTGCCATGCCGTGCCATGCCGTGCCATGCCGTGCCATGCCGTGCCATGCCGTGCCATGCCGTGCCATGCCGTGCCATGCGGTGCCATGCCATTCCATGCCATTCCATGCCATTCCATGCCATTCCATGCCATTCCATGCCATTCCATGCCATTCCATGCCATTCCATGCCATTCCATGCCATTCCATGCCATTCCATGCCATTCCATGCCGTGCCATGCCGGTGCCATGCCGTGCCATGCCGGTGCCATGCCGTGCCATGCCGGTGCCATGCCGTGCCATGCCGGTGCCATGCCGTGCCATGCCGGTGCCATGCTGTGCCATGCCGTGCCATGCTGGTGCCATGCCGTGCCATGCCGGTGCCATGCCGTGCCGTGCCATGCCGGTGCCATGCCGTGCCATGCCGGTGCCATGCCGTGCCATGCCGTGCCATGCCGGTGCCATGCCGTGCCATGCCGTGCCATGCCGTGCCATGCCGTGCCATGCCGTGCCATGCCGTGCCATGCCGTGCCATGCGGTGCCATGCCATTCCATGCCATTCCATGCCATTCCATGCCATTCCATGCCATTCCATGCCATTCCATGCCATTCCATGCCATTCCATGCCATTCCATGCCATTCCATGCCATTCCATGCCATTCCATGCCATTCCATGCCATTCCATGCCATTCCATGCCATTCCATGCCATTCCATGCCATTCCATGCCATTCCATGCCATTCCATGCCATTCCATGCCATTCCATGCCATTCCATGCCATTCCATGCCATTCCATGCCGTGCCATGCCGGTGCCATGCCGTGCCATGCCGGTGCCATGCCGTGCCATGCCGGTGCCATGCCGTGCCATGCCGGTGCCATGCCGGTGCCATGCCGGTGCCATGCCGGTGCCATGCCGGTGCCATGCCGTGCCATGCCGGTGCCATGCCGTGCCATGCCGTGCCATACCGTGCCATGCCGTGCCATGCCGGTGCCATGCCGTGCCATGCCGGTGCCATGCCGTGCCATGCCGGTGCCATGCCGTGCCATGCCGGTGCCATGCCGTGCCATGCCGTGCCATACCGTGCCATGCCGTGCCATGCCGGTGCCATGCCGTGCCATGCCGGTGCCATGCCGTGCCATGCCGGTGCCATGCCGTGCCATGCCGGTGCCATGCCGTGCCATGCCGGTGCCATGCCGTGCCATGCCGTGCCATGCCGTGCCATGCCGGTGCCATGCCGTGCCATGCCGGTGCCATGCCGTGCCATGCCGGTGCCATGCCGTGCCATGCCGTGCCATGCCGGTGCCATGCCGTGCCATGCCGTGCCATGCCGGTGCCATGCCGTGCCATGCCGTGCCATGCCGTGCCATGCGGTGCCATGCCATTCGATGCCATTCCATGCCATTCCATGTCATTCCATGCCATTCCATGCCATTCCATGCCATTCCATGCCATTCCATGCCATTCCATGCCATTCCATGCCATTCCATGCCATTCCATGCCATTCCATGCCATTCCATGCCATTCCATGCCATTCCATGCCATTCCATGCCATTCCATGCCATTCCATGCCATTCCATGCCATTCCATGCCATTCCATGCCATTCCATGCCATTCCATGCCATTCCATGCCATTCCATGCCAGTCCATGCCAGTCCATGCCATTCCATGCCATTCCATGCCATTCCATGACACTCAATGCGGTGCCATGCCGTGCCATGCCGGTGCCATGCCGTGCCATGCCGGTGCCATGCCATTCCATGCCAGTCCATGCCAGTCCATGCCATTCCATGCCATTCCATGCCACTCAATGCGGTGCCATGCCGTGCCATGCCGGTGCCATGCCGTGCCATGCCGGTGCCATGCCGTGCCATGCCGGTGCCATGCCGTGCCATGCCGGTGCCATGCCGGTGCCATGCCGTGCCATGCCGGTGCCATGCCGTGCCATGCCGGTGCCATGCCGTGCCATGCCGGTGCCATGCCGTGCCATGCCGGTGCCATGCCGTGCCATGCCGTGCCATGCCGTGCCATGCCGGTGCCATGCCGTGCCATGCCGGTGCCATGCCGTGCCATGCCGGTGCCATGCCGTGCCATGCCGGTGCCATGCCGTGCCATGCCGGTGCCATGCCGTGCCATGCCGTGCCATACCGTGCCATGCCGTGCCATGCCGTGCCATGCCGGTGCCATGCCATTCCATGCCATTCCATGCCATTCCATGCCATTCCATGCCATTCCATGCCATTCCATGCCATTCCATGCCATTCCATGCCATTCCATGCCATTCCATGCCATTCCATGCCATTCCATGCCATTCCATGCCATTCCATGCCATTCCATGCCATTCCATGCCATTCCATGCCATTCCATGCCATTCCATGCCATTCCATGCCATTCCATGCCATTCCATGCCATTCCATGCCATTCCATGCCAT
This sequence comes from Cryptus armator, assembly GCA_963971235.1. NCBI lineage: Eukaryota > Metazoa > Arthropoda > Insecta > Hymenoptera > Ichneumonidae > Cryptus > Cryptus armator. Next base: position 6,603 of record CAXARG010000340.1, read on the forward strand.
TCCATGCCATTCCATGCCATTCCATGCCATTCCATGCCATTCCATGCCATTCCATGCCATTCCATGCCATTCCATGCCATTCCATGCCATTCCATGCCATTCCATGCCATTCCATGCCATTCCATGCCATTCCATGCCATTCCATGCCATTCCATGCCATTCCATGCCATTCCATGCCATTCCATGCCATTCCATGCCATTCCATGCCATTCCATGCCATTCCATGCCATTCCATGCCATTCCATGCCATTCCATGCCATTCCATGCCATTCCATGCCGTGCCATGCCGGTGCCATGCCGTGCCATGCCGGTGCCATGCCGTGCCATGCCGGTGCCATGCCGTGCCATGCCGGTGCCATGCCGGTGCCATGCCGGTGCCATGCCGGTGCCATGCCGGTGCCATGCCGGTGCCATGCCGGTGCCATGCCGGTGCCATGCCGTGCCATGCCGGTGCCATGCCGTGCCATGCCGTGCCATGCCGTGCCATGCCGTGCCATGCCGTGCCATACCGTGCCATGCCGTGCCATGCCGGTGCCATGCCGTGCCATGCGGGTGCCATGCCGTGCCATGCCGGTGCCATGCCGTGCCATGCCGTGCCATACCGTGCCATGCCGTGCCATGCCGGTGCCATGCCGTGCCATGCCGTGCCATGCCGTGCCATGCCGGTGCCATGCCGTGCCATGCCGGTGCCATGCCGTGCCATGCCGGTGCCATGCCGTGCCATGCCGGTGCCATGCCGTGCCATGCCGGTGCCATGCCGTGCCATGCCGTGCCATGCCGGTGCCATGCCGTGCCATGCCGGTGCCATGCCGTGCCATGCCGGTGCCATGCCGTGCCATGCCGTGCCATGCCGGTGCCATGCCATTCCATGCCATTCCATGCCATTCCATGCCATTCCATGCCATTCCATGCCATTCCATGCCATTCCATGCCATTCCATGCCATTCCATGCCATTCCATGCCATTCCATGCCATTCCATGCCATTCCATGCCATTCCATGCCATTCCATGCCATTCCATGCCATTCCATGCCATTCCATGCCATTCCATGCCATTCCATGCCATTCCATGCCATTCCATGCCATTCCATGCCATTCCATGCCATTCCATGCCATTCCATGCCATTCCATGCCATTCCATGCCATTCCATGCCATTCCATGCCATTCCATGCCATTCCATGCCATTCCATGCCATTCCATGCCATTCCATGCCATTCCATGCCATTCCATGCCATTCCATGCCATTCCATGCCATTCCATGCCATTCCATGCCATTCCATGCCATTCCATGCCATTCCATGCCATTCCATGCCATTCCATGCCGTGCCATGCCATTCCATGCCGTGCCATGCCGGTGCCATGCCGTGCCATGCCGGTGCCATGCCGTGCCATGCCGGTGCCATGCCGGTGCCATGCCGGTGCCATGCCGGTGCCATGCCGGTGCCATGCCGGTGCCATGCCGTGCCATGCCGGTGCCATGCCGTGCCATGCCGTGCCATGCCGTGCCATGCCGTGCCATGCCGTGCCATACCGTGCCATGCCGTGCCATGCCGGTGCCATGCCGGTGCCATGCCGTGCCATGCCGGTGCCATGCCGTGCCATGCCGTGCCATACCGTGCCATGCCGTGCCATGCCGGTGCCATGCCGTGCCATGCCGTGCCATGCCGTGCCATGCCGGTGCCATGCCGTGCCATGCCGGTGCCATGCCGTGCCATGCCGGTGCCATGCCGTGCCATGCCGGTGCCATGCCGTGCCATGCCGGTGCCATGCCGTGCCATGCCGTGCCATGCCGTGCCATGCCGGTGCCATGCCGTGCCATGCCGGTGCCATGCCGTGCCATGCCGGTGCCATGCCGTGCCATGCCGTGCCATGCCGGTGCCATGCCGTGCCATGCCGTGCCATGCCGGTGCCATGCCGTGCCATGCCGTGCCATGCCGTGCCATGCGGTGCCATGCCATTCGATGCCATTCCATGCCATTCCATGTCATTCCATGCCATTCCATGCCATTCCATGCCATTCCATGCCATTCCATGCCATTCCATGCCATTCCATGCCATTCCATGCCATTCCATGCCATTCCATGCCATTCCATGCCATTCCATGCCATTCCATGCCATTCCATGCCATTCCATGCCATTCCATGCCATTCCATGCCATTCCATGCCATTCCATGCCATTCCATGCCATTCCATGCCATTCCATGCCATTCCATGCCATTCCATGCCATTCCATGCCATTCCATGCCAGTCCATGCCAGTCCATGCCATTCCATGCCATTCCATGACACTCAATGCGGTGCCATGCCGGTGCCATGCCGGTGCCATGCCGGTGCCATGCCGTGCCATGCCGGTGCCATGCCGTGCCATGCCGGTGCCATGCCGTGCCATGCCGTGCCATACCGTGCCATGCCGTGCCATGCCGTGCCATGCCGGTGCCATGCCGTGCCATGCCGGTGCCATGCCGTGCCATGCCGGTGCCATGCCGTGCCATGCCGGTGCCATGCCATTCCATGCCATTCCATGCCATTCCATGCCATTCCATGCCATTCCATGCCATTCCATGCCATTCCATGCCATTCCATGCCATTCCATGCCATTCCATGCCATTCCATGCCATTCCATGCCATTCCATGCCATTCCATGCCATTCCATGCCATTCCATGCCATTCCATGCCATTCCATGCCATTCCATGCCATTCCATGCCATTCCATGCCAGTCCATGCCAGTCCATGCCATTCCATGCCATTCCATGCCATTCCATTCCACTCAATGCGGTGCCATGCCGTGCCATGCCGGTGCCATGCCGTGCCATGCCGGTGCCATGCCGTGCCATGCCGGTGCCATGCCGTGCCATGCCGGTGCCATGCCGTGCCATGCCGGTGCCATGCCGTGCCATGCCGGTGCCATGCCGTGCCATGCCGGTGCCATGCCGTGCCATGCCGGTGCCATGCCGTGCCATGCCGGTGCCATGCCGTGCCATGCCGTGCCATGCCGGTGCCATGCCGTGCCATGCCGGTGCCATGCCGTGCCATGCCGGTGCCATGCTGTGCCATGCCGTGCCATGCTGGTGCCATGCCGTGCCATGCCGGTGCCATGCCGTGCCGTGCCATGCCGGTGCCATGCCGTGCCATGCCGTGCCATGCCGGTGCCATGCCGTGCCATGCCGTGCCATGCCGTGCCATGCCGTGCCATGCCGTGCCATGCCGTTCCATGCCATTCCATGCCATTCCATGCCATTCCATGCCATTCCATGCCATTCCATGCCGTGCCATGCCGTGCCATGCCGTGCCATGCCGTGCCATGCGGTGCCATGCCATTCCATGCCATTCCATGCCATTCCATGCCATTCCATGCCATTCCATGCCATTCCATGCCATTCCATGCCATTCCATGCCATTCCATGCCATTCCATGCCATTCCATGCCATTCCATGCCATTCCATGCCATTCCATGCCATTCCATGCCATTCCATGCCATTCCATGCCATTCCATGCCATTCCATGCCATTCCATGCCATTCCATGCCATTCCATGCCATTCCATGCCATTCCATGCCATTCCATGCCATTCCATGCCATTCCATGCCATTCCATGCCATTCCATGCCATTCCATGCCATTCCATGCCATTCCATGCCATTCCATGCCATTCCATGCCATTCCATGCCATTCCATGCCATTCCATGCCATTCCATGCCATTCCATGCCATTCCATGCCATTCCATGCCATTCCATGCCGTGCCATGCCATTCCATGCCATTCCATGCCGTGCCATGCCGGTGCCATGCCGTGCCATGCCGGTGCCATGCCGTGCCATGCCGGTGCCATGCCGGTGCCATGCCGGTGCCATGCCGGTGCCATGCCGGTGCCATGCCGGTGCCATGCCGTGCCATGCCGGTGCCATGCCGTGCCATGCCGTGCCATGCCGTGCCATGCCGTGCCATGCCGTGCCATACCGTGCCATGCCGTGCCATGCCGGTGCCATGCCGTGCCATGCCGGTGCCATGCCGTGCCATGCCGGTGCCATGCCGTGCCATGCCGGTGCCATGCCGTGCCATGCCGTGCCATACCGTGCCATGCCGTGCCATGCCGGTGCCATGCCGTGCCATGCCGGTGCCATGCCGTGCCATGCCGGTGCCATGCCGTGCCATGCCGGTGCCATGCCGTGCCATGCCGGTGCCATGCCGTGCCATGCCGGTGCCATGCCGTGCCATGCCGGTGCCATGCCGTGCCATGCCGTGCCATGCCGTGCCATGCCGGTGCCATGCCGTGCCATGCCGGTGCCATGCCGTGCCATGCCGGTGCCATGCCGTGCCATGCCGTGCCATGCCGGTGCCATGCCGTGCCATGCCGTGCCATGCCGGTGCCATGCCGTGCCATGCCGTGCCATGCCGTGCCATGCGGTGCCATGCCATTCGATGCCATTCCATGCCATTCCATGTCATTCCATGCCATTCCATGCCATTCCATGCCATTCCATGCCATTCCATGCCATTCCATGCCATTCCATGCCATTCCATGCCATTCCATGCCATTCCATGCCATTCCATGCCATTCCATGCCATTCCATGCCATTCCATGCCATTCCATGCCATTCCATGCCATTCCATGCCATTCCATGCCATTCCATGCCATTCCATGCCATTCCATGCCATTCCATGCCATTCCATGCCATTCCATGCCATTCCATGCCATTCCATGCCAGTCCATGCCAGTCCATGCCATTCCATGCCATTCCATGCCATTCCATGACACTCAATGCGGTGCCATGCCGGTGCCATGCCGGTGCCATGCCGGTGCCATGCCGTGCCATGCCGGTGCCATGCCGTGCCATGCCGGTGCCATGCCGTGCCATGCCGGTGCCATGCCGTGCCATGCCGTGCCATACCGTGCCATGCCGTGCCATGCCGGTGCCATGCCGTGCCATGCCGGTGCCATGCCGTGCCATGCCGGTGCCATGCCGTGCCATGCCGGTGCCATGCCATTCCATGCCATTCCATGCCATTCCATGCCATTCCATGCCATTCCATGCCATTCCATGCCATTCCATGCCATTCCATGCCATTCCATGCCATTCCATGCCATTCCATGCCATTCCATGCCATTCCATGCCATTCCATGCCATTCCATGCCATTCCATGCCATTCCATGCCAGTCCATGCCAGTCCATGCCATTCCATGCCATTCCATGCCATTCCATTCCACTCAATGCGGTGCCATGCCGTGCCATGCCGGTGCCATGCCGTGCCATGCCGGTGCCATGCCGTGCCATGCCGGTGCCATGCCGTGCCATGCCGGTGCCATGCCGTGCCATGCCGGTGCCATGCCGTGCCATGCCGGTGCCATGCCGTGCCATGCCGGTGCCATGCCGTGCCATGCCGGTGCCATGCCGTGCCATGCCGGTGCCATGCCGTGCCATGCCGGTGCCATGCCGTGCCATGCCGGTGCCATGCCGTGCCATGCCGTGCCATGCCGTGCCATGCCGTGCCATGCCGTGCCATGCCGGTGCCATGCCGTGCCATGCCGGTGCCATGCCGTGCCATGCCGGTGCCATGCTGTGCCATGCCGTGCCATGCTGGTGCCATGCCGTGCCATGCCGGTGCCATGCCGTGCCGTGCCATGCCGGTGCCATGCCGTGCCATGCCGTGCCATGCCGGTGCCATGCCGTGCCATGCCGTGCCATGCCGTGCCATGCCGTGCCATGCCGTGCCATGCCGTTCCATGCCATTCCATGCCATTCCATGCCATTCCATGCCATTCCATGCCATTCCATGCCATTCCATGCCGTGCCATGCCGTGCCATGCCGTGCCATGCCGTGCCATGCGGTGCCATGCCATTCCATGCCATTCCATGCCATTCCATGCCATTCCATGCCATTCCATGCCATTCCATGCCATTCCATGCCATTCCATGCCATTCCATGCCATTCCATGCCATTCCATGCCATTCCATGCCATTCCATGCCATTCCATGCCATTCCATGCCATTCCATGCCATTCCATGCCATTCCATGCCATTCCATGCCATTCCATGCCATTCCATGCCATTCCATGCCATTCCATGCCATTCCATGCCATTCCATGCCATTCCATGCCATTCCATGCCATTCCATGCCATTCCATGCCATTCCATGCCATTCCATGCCATTCCATGCCATTCCATGCCATTCCATGCCATTCCATGCCATTCCATGCCATTCCATGCCATTCCATGCCATTCCATGCCATTCCATGCCATTCCATGCCATTCCATGCCATTCCATGCCATTCCATGCCATTCCATGCCATTCCATGCCATTCCATGCCATTCCATGCCATTCCATGCCATTCCATGCCATTCCATGCCATTCCATGCCATTCCATGACACTCAATGCGGTGCCATGCCGGTGCCATGCCGGTGCCATGCCGGTGCCATGCCGGTGCCATGCCGTGCCATGCCGTGCCATGCCGGTGCCATGCCGTGCCATGCCGTGCCATACCGTGCCATGCCGTGCCATGCCGGTGCCATGCCGTGCCATGCCGGTGCCATGCCGTGCCATGCCGGTGCCATGCCGGTGCCATGCCGGTGCCATGCCGGTGCCATGCCGGTGCCATGCCGGTGCCATGCCGGTGCCATGCCGTGCCATGCCGTGCCATACCGTGCCATGCCGTGCCATGCCGGTGCCATGCCGTGCCATGCCGGTGCCATGCCGTGCCATGCCGGTGCCATGCCGTGCCATGCCGTGCCATACCGTGCCATGCCGTGCCATGCCGGTGCCATGCCGTGCCATGCCGGTGCCATGCCGTGCCATGCCGGTGCCATGCCGTGCCATGCCGGTGCCATGCCGTGCCATGCCGGTGCCATGCCGTGCCATGCCGTGCCATGCCGTGCCATGCCGGTGCCATGCCGTGCCATGCCGGTGCCATGCCGTGCCATGCCGGTGCCATGCCGTGCCATGCCGTGCCATGCCGGTGCCATGCCGTGCCATGCCGTGCCATGCCGGTGCCATGCCGTGCCATGCCGTGCCATGCCGTGCCATGCGGTGCCATGCCATTCGATGCCATTCCATGCCATTCCATGTCATTCCATGCCATTCCATGCCATTCCATGCCATTCCATGCCATTCCATGCCATTCCATGCCATTCCATGCCATTCCATGCCATTCCATGCCATTCCATGCCATTCCATGCCATTCCATGCCATTCCATGCCATTCCATGCCATTCCATGCCATTCCATGCCATTCCATGCCATTCCATGCCATTCCATGCCATTCCATGCCATTCCATGCCATTCCATGCCATTCCATGCCATTCCATGCCATTCCATGCCATTCCATGCCATTCCATGCCATTCCATGCCATTCCATGCCATTCCATGCCATTCCATGCCATTCCATGCCATTCCATGCCATTCCATGCCATTCCATGCCATTCCATGCCATTCCATGCCATTCCATGCCATTCCATGCCATTCCATGCCATTCCATGCCATTCCATGCCATTCCATGCCATTCCATGCCATTCCATGCCATTCCATGCCATTCCATGCCATTCCATGCCATTCCATGCCATTCCATGCCATTCCATGCCATTCCATGCCATTCCATGCCATTCCATGCCATTCCATGCCATTCCATGCCATTCCATGCCATTCCATGCCATTCCATGCCATTCCATGCCATTCCATGCCATTCCATGCCATTCCATGCCATTCCATGCCATTCCATGCCATTCCATGCCATTCCATGCCATTCCATGCCATTCCATGCCATTCCATGCCATTCCATGCCATTCCATGCCATTCCATGCCATTCCATGCCATTCCATGCCATTCCATGCCATTCCATGCCATTCCATGCCATTCCATGCCATTCCATGCCATTCCATGCCATTCCATGCCATTCCATGCCATTCCATGCCATTCCATGCCATTCCATGCCATTCCATGCCATTCCATGCCATTCCATGCCATTCCATGCCATTCCATGCCATTCCATGCCAGTCCATGCCAGTCCATGCCATTCCATGCCATTCCATGCCACTCAATGCGGTGCCATGCCGTGCCATGCCGGTGCCATGCCGTGCCATGCCGGTGCCATGCCGTGCCATGCCGGTGCCATGCCGGTGCCATGCCGGTGCCATGCCGGTGCCATGCCGTGCCATGCCGGTGCCATGCCGTGCCATGCCGGTGCCATGCCGTGCCATGCCGGTGCCATGCCGTGCCATGCCGTGCCATGCCGTGCCATGCCGGTGCCATGCCGTGCCATGCCGGTGCCATGCCGTGCCATGCCGGTGCCATGCCGTGCCATGCCGGTGCCATGCCGTGCCATGCCGTGCCATACCGTGCCATGCCGTGCCATGCCGTGCCATGCCGGTGCCATGCCATTCCATGCCATTCCATGCCATTCCATGCCATTCCATGCCATTCCATGCCATTCCATGCCATTCCATGCCATTCCATGCCATTCCATGCCATTCCATGCCATTCCATGCCATTCCATGCCATTCCATGCCATTCCATGCCATTCCATGCCATTCCATGCCATTCCATGCCATTCCATGCCATTCCATGCCATTCCATGCCATTCCATGCCATTCCATGCCATTCCATGCCATTCCATGCCATTCCATGCCATTCCATGCCATTCCATGCCATTCCATGCCATTCCATGCCATTCCATGCCATTCCATGCCATTCCATGCCATTCCATGCCATTCCATGCCATTCCATGCCATTCCATGCCGTGCCATGCCGGTGCCATGCCGTGCCATGCCGGTGCCATGCTGTGCCATGCCGTGCCATGCTGGTGCCATGCCGTGCCATGCCGGTGCCATGCCGTGCCGTGCCATGCCGGTGCCATGCCGTGCCATGCCGGTGCCATGCCGTGCCATGCCGGTGCCATGCCGTGCCGTGCCGTGCCATGCCGGTGCCATGCCGTGCCATGCCGTGCCATGCCGGTGCCATGCCGTGCCATGCCGTGCCATGCCGTGCCATGCCGTGCCATGCCGTGCCATGCCGTTCCATGCCATTCCATGCCATTCCATGCCATTCCATGCCATTCCATGCCATTCCATGCCGTGCCATGCCGTGCCATGCGGTGCCATGCCATTCCATGCCATTCCATGCCATTCCATGCCATTCCATGCCATTCCATGCCATTCCATGCCATTCCATGCCATTCCATGCCATTCCATGCCATTCCATGCCATTCCATGCCATTCCATGCCATTCCATGCCATTCCATGCCATTCCATGCCATTCCATGCCATTCCATGCCATTCCATGCCATTCCATGCCATTCCATGCCATTCCATGCCATTCCATGCCATTCCATGCCATTCCATGCCATTCCATGCCATTCCATGCCATTCCATGCCATTCCATGCCATTCCATGCCATTCCATGCCATTCCATGCCATTCCATGCCATTCCATGCCATTCCATGCCATTCCATGCCATTCCATGCCATTCCATGCCATTCCATGCCATTCCATGCCATTCCATGCCATTCCATGCCATTCCATGCCATTCCATGCCATTCCATGCCATTCCATGCCATTCCATGCCATTCCATGCCATTCCATGCCATTCCATGCCATTCCATGCCATTCCATGCCATTCCATGCCATTCCATGCCATTCCATGCCATTCCATGCCATTCCATGCCATTCCATGCCATTCCATGCCATTCCATGCCATTCCATGCCATTCCATGCCATTCCATGCCATTCCATGCCATTCCATGCCATTCCATGCCATTCCATGCCATTCCATGCCATTCCATGCCATTCCATGCCATTCCATGCCATTCCATGCCATTCCATGCCATTCCATGCCATTCCATGCCATTCCATGCCATTCCATGCCATTCCATGCCATTCCATGCCATTCCATGCCATTCCATGCCGTGCCATGCCGGTGCCATGCCGTGCCATGCCGGTGCCATGCTGTGCCATGCCGTGCCATGCTGGTGCCATGCCGTGCCATGCCGGTGCCATGCCGTGCCGTGCCATGCCGGTGCCATGCCGTGCCATGCCGGTGCCATGCCGTGCCATGCCGGTGCCATGCCGTGCCGTGCCGTGCCATGCCGGTGCCATGCCGTGCCATGCCGTGCCATGCCGGTGCCATGCCGTGCCATGCCGTGCCATGCCGTGCCATGCCGTGCCATGCCGTGCCATGCCGTGCCATGCCGTGCCATGCCGTTCCATGCCATTCCATGCCATTCCATGCCATTCCATGCCATTCCATGCCATTCCATGCCATTCCATGCCATTCCATGCCGTGCCATGCCGTGCCATGCCGTGCCATGCCGTGCCATGCGGTGCCATGCCATTCCATGCCATTCCATGCCATTCCATGCCATTCCATGCCATTCCATGCCATTCCATGCCATTCCATGCCATTCCATGCCATTCCATGCCATTCCATGCCATTCCATGCCATTCCATGCCATTCCATGCCATTCCATGCCATTCCATGCCATTCCATGCCATTCCATGCCATTCCATGCCATTCCATGCCATTCCATGCCATTCCATGCCATTCCATGCCATTCCATGCCATTCCATGCCATTCCATGCCATTCCATGCCATTCCATGCCATTCCATGCCATTCCATGCCATTCCATGCCATTCCATGCCATTCCATGCCATTCCATGCCATTCCATGCCATTCCATGCCATTCCATGCCATTCCATGCCATTCCATGCCATTCCATGCCATTCCATGCCATTCCATGCCATTCCATGCCATTCCATGCCATTCCATGCCATTCCATGCCATTCCATGCCATTCCATGCCATTCCATGCCATTCCATGCCATTCCATGCCATTCCATGCCATTCCATGCCATTCCATGCCATTCCATGCCATTCCATGCCATTCCATGCCATTCCATGCCATTCTATGCCATTCCATGCCATTCCATGCCATTCCATGCCATTCCATGCCATTCCATGCCATTCCATGCCATTCCATGCCATTCCATGCCATTCCATGCCATTCCATGCCATTCCATGCCAGTCCATGCCAGTCCATGCCAGTCCATGCCATTCCATGCCACTCAATGCGGTGCCATGCCGTGCCATGCCGGTGCCATGCCGTGCCATGCCGGTGCCATGCCGTGCCATGCCATGCCATGCCGGTGCCATGCCATGCCATGCCGGTGCCATGCCATGCCATGCCGGTGCCATGCCGGTGCCATGCCATTCCATGCCGTGCCATGCGGTGCCATGCCGTGCCATGCCGGTGCCATGCGGTGCCATGCCGTGCCATGCCGGTGCCATGCCATTCCATGCCGTGCCATGCGGTGCCATGCCATTCCATGCGGTGCCATGCCATTCCATGCCGTGCCATGCGGTGCCATGCCGTGCCATGCGGTGCCATGCCGTGCCATGCGGTGCCATGCAATTCCATGCCATTCCATGCCATTCCATGCCATTCCATGCCATTCCATGCCATTCCATGCCATTCCATGCCATTCCATGCCATTCCATGCCATTCCATGCCATTCCATGCCATTCCATGCCATTCCATGCCATTCCATGCCATTCCATGCCATTCCATGCCATTCCATGCCATTCCATGCCATTCCATGCCATTCCATGCCATTCCATGCCATTCCATGCCATTCCATGCCATTCCATGTCATTCCATGCCATTCCATGCCATTCCATGCCATTCCATGCCATTCCATGCCATTCAATGCCGTGCCATGCCGTGCCATGCCGGTGCCATGCCGTGCCATGCCGGTGCCATGCCGTGCCATGCCGGTGCCATGCCGTGCCATGCCGGTGCCATGCCGGTGCCATGCCGTGCCATGCCGTGCCATGCCGGTGCCATGCCGTGCCATGCCGGTGCCATGCCGTGCCATGCCGGTGCCATGCCGTGCCATGCCGTGCCATGCCGGTGCCATGCCGTGCCATGCCGTGCCATGCCGGTGCCATGCCGTGCCATGCCGGTGCCATGCCGTGCCATGCCGTGCCATGCCGTGCCATGCGGTGCCATGCCATTCGATGCCATTCCATGCCATTCCATGTCATTCCATGCCATTCCATGCCATTCCATGCCATTCCATGCCATTCCATGCCATTCCATGCCATTCCATGCCATTCCATGCCATTCCATGCCATTCCATGCCATTCCATGCCATTCCATGCCATTCCATGCCATTCCATGCCATTCCATGCCATTCCATGCCATTCCATGCCATTCCATGCCATTCCATGCCATTCCATGCCATTCCATGCCATTCCATGCCATTCCATGCCATTCCATGCCAGTCCATGCCAGTCCATGCCATTCCATGCCATTCCATGCCATTCCATGACACTCAATGCGGTGCCATGCCGTGCCATGCCGGTGCCATGCCGTGCCATGCCGGTGCCATGCCGTGCCATGCCGGTGCCATGCCATTCCATGCCAGTCCATGCCAGTCCATGCCATTCCATACCATTCCATGCCACTCAATGCGGTGCCATGCCGTGCCATGCCGGTGCCATGCCGTGCCATGCCGGTGCCATGCCGTGCCATGCCGGTGCCATGCCGTGCCATGCCGGTGCCATGCCGGTGCCATGCCGTGCCATGCCGGTGCCATGCCGTGCCATGCCGGTGCCATGCCGTGCCATGCCGGTGCCATGCCGTGCCATGCCGTGCCATGCCGTGCCATGCCGGTGCCATGCCGTGCCATGCCGGTGCCATGCCGTGCCATGCCGGTGCCATGCCGTGCCATGCCGGTGCCATGCCGTGCCATGCCGGTGCCATGCCGTGCCATGCCGGTGCCATGCCGTGCCATGCCGTGCCATGCCGTGCCATACCGTGCCATGCCGTGCCATGCCGTGCCATGCCGGTGCCATGCCATTCCATGCCATTCCATGCCATTCCATGCCATTCCATGCCATTCCATGCCATTCCATGCCATTCCATGCCATTCCATGCCATTCCATGCCATTCCATGCCATTCCATGCCATTCCATGCCATTCCATGCCATTCCATGCCATTCCATGCCATTCCATGCCATTCCATGCCATTCCATGCCATTCCATGCCATTCCATGCCATTCCATGCCATTCCATGCCATTCCATGCCATTCCATGCCATTCCATGCCATTCCATGCCGTGCCATGCCGGTGCCATGCCGTGCCATGCCGGTGCCATGCCGTGCCATGCCGGTGCCATGCCGTGCCATGCCGGTGCCATGCCGGTGCCATGCCGGTGCCATGCCGGTGCCATGCCGGTGCCATGCCGGTGCCATGCCGGTGCCATGCCGTGCCATGCCGGTGCCATGCCGTGCCATGCCGTGCCATACCGTGCCATGCCGTGCCACGCCGGTGCCATGCCGTGCCATGCCGGTGCCATGCCGTGCCATGCCGGTGCCATGCCGTGCCATGCCGTGCCATACCGTGCCATGCCGTGCCATGCCGGTGCCATGCCGTGCCATGCCGGTGCCATGCCGTGCCATGCCGGTGCCATGCCGTGCCATGCCGGTGCCATGCCGTGCCATGCCGGTGCCATGCCGTGCCATGCCGTGCCATGCCGTGCCATGCCGGTGCCATGCCGTGCCATGCCGGTGCCATGCCGTGCCATGCCGGTGCCATGCCGTGCCATGCCGTGCCATGCCGGTGCCATGCCGTGCCATGCCGTGCCATGCCGGTGCCATGCCGTGCCATGCCGTGCCATGCCGGTGCCATGCCGTGCCATGCCGTGCCATGCCGTGCCATGCGGTGCCATGCCATTCGATGCCATTCCATGCCATTCCATGTCATTCCATGCCATTCCATGCCATTCCATGCCATTCCATGCCATTCCATGCCATTCCATGCCATTCCATGCCATTCCATGCCATTCCATGCCATTCCATGCCATTCCATGCCATTCCATGCCATTCCATGCCATTCCACGCCATTCCATGCCATTCCATGCCATTCCATGCCATTCCATGCCAGTCCATGCCAGTCCATGCCATTCCATGCCATTCCATGCCATTCCATGACACTCAATGCGGTGCCATGCCGTGCCATGCCGGTGCCATGCCGTGCCATGTCGGTGCCATGCCGTGCCATGCCGGTGCCATGCCATTCCATGCCAGTCCATGCCAGTCCATGCCATTCCATGCCATTCCATGCCACTCAATGCGGTGCCATGCCGTGCCATGCCGGTGCCATGCCGTGCCATGCCGGTGCCATGCCGTGCCATGCCGGTGCCATGCCGTGCCATGCCGGTGCCATGCCGGTGCCATGCCGTGCCATGCCGGTGCCATGCCGTGCCATGCCGGTGCCATGCCGTGCCATGCCGGTGCCATGCCGTGCCATGCCGGTGCCATGCCGTGCCATGCCGTGCCATACCGTGCCATGCCGTGCCATGCCGTGCCATGCCGGTGCCATGCCATTCCATGCCATTCCATGCCATTCCATGCCATTCCATGCCATTCCATGCCATTCCATGCCATTCCATGCCATTCCATGCCATTCCATGCCATTCCATGCCATTCCATGCCATTCCATGCCATTCCATGCCATTCCATGCCATTCCATGCCATTCCATGCCATTCCATGCGATTCCATGCCATTCCATGCCATTCCATGCCATTCCATGCCATTCCATGCCATTCCATGCCATTCCATGCCATTCCATGCCATTCCATGCCGTGCCATGCCATTCCATGCCGTGCCATGCCGGTGCCATGCCGTGCCATGCCGGTGCCATGCCGTGCCATGCCGGTGCCATGCCGTGCCATGCCGGTGCCATGCCGGTGCCATGCCGGTGCCATGCCGGTGCCATGCCGGTGCCATGCCGGTGCCATGCCGTGCCATGCCGGTGCCATGCCGTGCCATGCCGTGCCATGCCGTGCCATACCGTGCCATGCCGTGCCATGCCGGTGCCATGCCGTGCCATGCCGGTGCCATGCCGTGCCATGCCGGTGCCATGCCGTGCCATGCCGGTGCCATGCCGTGCCATGCCGTGCCATGCCGGTGCCATGCCGTGCCATGCCGGTGCCATGCCGTGCCATGCCGGTGCCATGCCGTGCCATGCCGTGCCATACCGTGCCATGCCGTGCCATGCCGGTGCCATGCCGTGCCATGCCGGTGCCATGCCGTGCCATGCCGGTGCCATGCCGTGCCATGCCGGTGCCATGCCGTGCCATGCCGGTGCCATGCCGTGCCATGCCGTGCCATGCCATTCCATGCCATTCCATGCCATTCCATGCCATTCCATGCCATTCCATGCCATTCCATGCCATTCCATGCCATTCCATGCCATTCCATGCCATTCCATGCCATTCCATGCCATTCCATGCCATTCCATGCCATTCCATGCCATTCCATGCCATTCCATGCCATTCCATGCCATTCCATGTCATTCCATGCCATTCCATGCCATTCCATGCCATTCAATGCCGTGCCATGCCGTGCCATGCCGGTGCCATGCCGTGCCATGCCGGTGCCATGCCGTGCCATGCCGGTGCCATGCCGTGCCATGCCGGTGCCATGCCGTGCCATGCCGGTGCCATGCCGTGCCATGCCGGTGCCATGCCGGTGCCATGCCGTGCCATGCCGGTGCCATGCCGTGCCATGCCGTGCCATGCCGGTGCCATGCCGTGCCATGCCGGTGCCATGCCGTGCCATGCCGTGCCATGCCGTGCCATGCCGTGCCATGCCGGTGCCATGCCGTGCCATGCCGTGCCATGCCGGTGCCATGCCGTGCCATGCCGGTGCCATGCCGTGCCATGCCGTGCCATGCCGTGCCATGCGGTGCCATGCCATTCGATGCCATTCCATGCCATTCCATGTCATTCCATGCCATTCCATGCCATTCCATGCCATTCCATGCCATTCCATGCCATTCCATGCCATTCCATGCCATTCCATGCCATTCCATGCCATTCCATGCCATTCCATGCCATTCCATGCCATTCCATGCCATTCCATGCCATTCCATGCCATTCCATGCCATTCCATGCCATTCCATGCCATTCCATGCCATTCCATGCCATTCCATGCCATTCCATGCCATTCCATGCCATTCCATGCCATTCCATGCCATTCCATGCCAGTCCATGCCAGTCCATGCCATTCCATGCCATTCCATGCCATTCCATGCCATTCCATGACACTCAATGCGGTGCCATGCCGTGCCATGCCGGTGCCATGCCGTGCCATGCCGGTGCCATGCCGTGCCATGCCGGTGCCATGCCATTCCATGCCAGTCCATGCCAGTCCATGCCATTCCATACCATTCCATGCCACTCAATGCGGTGCCATGCCGTGCCATGCCGGTGCCATGCCGTGCCATGCCGGTGCCATGCCGTGCCATGCCGGTGCCATGCCGTGCCATGCCGGTGCCATGCCGGTGCCATGCCGTGCCATGCCGGTGCCATGCCGTGCCATGCCGGTGCCATGCCGTGCCATGCCGGTGCCATGCCGTGCCATGCCGTGCCATGCCGTGCCATGCCGGTGCCATGCCGTGCCATGCCGGTGCCATGCCGTGCCATGCCGGTGCCATGCCGTGCCATGCCGGTGCCATGCCGTGCCATGCCGGTGCCATGCCGTGCCATGCCGTGCCATACCGTGCCATGCCGTGCCATGCCGTGCCATGCCGGTGCCATGCCATTCCATGCCATTCCATGCCATTCCATGCCATTCCATGCCATTCCATGCCATTCCATGCCATTCCATGCCATTCCATGCCATTCCATGCCATTCCATGCCATTCCATGCCATTCCATGCCATTCCATGCCATTCCATGCCATTCCATGCCATTCCATGCCATTCCATGCCATTCCATGCCATTCCATGCCATTCCATGCCATTCCATGCCATTCCATGCCATTCCATGCCATTCCATGCCATTCCATGCCATTCCATGCCATTCCATGCCATTCCATGCCATTCCATGCCATTCCATGCCATTCCATGCCATTCCATGCCGTGCCATGCCGGTGCCATGCCGTGCCATGCCGGTGCCATGCCGTGCCATGCCGGTGCCATGCCGTGCCATGCCGGTGCCATGCTGTGCCATGCCGGTGCCATGCCGTGCCATGCTGGTGCCATGCCGTGCCATGCCGGTGCCATGCCGTGCCGTGCCATGCCGGTGCCATGCCGTGCCATGCCGGTGCCATGCCGTGCCATGCCGGTGCCATGCCGTGCCATGCCGTGCCATGCCGGTGCCATGCCGTGCCATGCCGTGCCATGCCGTGCCATGCCGTGCCATGCCGTGCCATGCGGTGCCATGCCATTCCATGCCATTCCATGCCATTCCATGCCATTCCATGCCATTCCATGCCATTCCATGCCATTCCATGCCATTCCATGCCATTCCATGCCATTCCATGCCATTCCATGCCATTCCATGCCATTCCATGCCATTCCATGCCATTCCATGCCATTCCATGCCATTCCATGCCATTCCATGCCATTCCATGCCATTCCATGCCATTCCATGCCATTCCATGCCATTCCATGCCATTCCATGCCATTCCATGCCATTCCATGCCATTCCATGCCATTCCATGCCATTCCATGCCATTCCATGCCATTCCATGCCATTCCATGCCATTCCATGCCATTCCATGCCATTCCATGCCATTCCATGCCATTCCATGCCATTCCATGCCATTCCATGCCGTGCCATGCCGGTGCCATGCCGTGCCATGCCGGTGCCATGCCGTGCCATGCCGGTGCCATG
Organism: Cryptus armator; assembly: GCA_963971235.1. Lineage (NCBI taxonomy): Eukaryota > Metazoa > Arthropoda > Insecta > Hymenoptera > Ichneumonidae > Cryptus > Cryptus armator. The sequence goes on from CAXARG010000340.1 coordinate 24,270, forward strand.
CCGTGCCATGCCGGTGCCATGCCGGTGCCATGCCGGTGCCATGCCGGTGCCATGCCGGTGCCATGCCGGTGCCATGCCGTGCCATGCCGGTGCCATGCCGTGCCATGCCGTGCCATACCGTGCCATGCCGTGCCATGCCGGTGCCATGCCGTGCCATGCCGGTGCCATGCCGTGCCATGCCGGTGCCATGCCGTGCCATGCCGTGCCATACCGTGCCATGCCGTGCCATGCCGGTGCCATGCCGTGCCATGCCGGTGCCATGCCGTGCCATGCCGGTGCCATGCCGTGCCATGCCGGTGCCATGCCGTGCCATGCCGGTGCCATGCCGTGCCATGCCGTGCCATGCCGTGCCATGCCGGTGCCATGCCGTGCCATGCCGGTGCCATGCCGTGCCATGCCGGTGCCATGCCGTGCCATGCCGTGCCATGCCGGTGCCATGCCGTGCCATGCCGTGCCATGCCGGTGCCATGCCGTGCCATGCCGTGCCATGCCGTGCCATGCGGTGCCATGCCATTCGATGCCATTCCATGCCATTCCATGTCATTCCATGCCATTCCATGCCATTCCATGCCATTCCATGCCATTCCATGCCATTCCATGCCATTCCATGCCATTCCATGCCATTCCATGCCATTCCATGCCATTCCATGCCATTCCATGCCATTCCATGCCATTCCATGCCATTCCATGCCATTCCATGCCATTCCATGCCATTCCATGCCATTCCATGCCATTCCATGCCATTCCATGCCATTCCATGCCATTCCATGCCATTCCATGCCATTCCATGCCATTCCATGCCATTCCATGCCATTCCATGCCATTCCATGCCAGTCCATGCCAGTCCATGCCATTCCATGCCATTCCATGCCATTCCATGCCATTCCATGCCATTCCATGACACTCAATGCGGTGCCATGCCGTGCCATGCCGGTGCCATGCTGTGCCATGCCGGTGCCATGCCGTGCCATGCCGGTGCCATGCTGTGCCATGCCGTGCCATGCTGGTGCCATGCCGTGCCATGCCGGTGCCATGCCGTGCCGTGCCATGCCGGTGCCATGCCGTGCCATGCCGGTGCCATGCCGTGCCATGCCGGTGCCATGCCGTGCCATGCCGTGCCATGCCGGTGCCATGCCGTGCCATGCCGTGCCATGCCGTGCCATGCCGTGCCATGCCGTGCCATGCGGTGCCATGCCATTCCATGCCATTCCATGCCATTCCATGCCATTCCATGCCATTCCATGCCATTCCATGCCATTCCATGCCATTCCATGCCATTCCATGCCATTCCATGCCATTCCATGCCATTCCATGCCATTCCATGCCATTCCATGCCATTCCATGCCATTCCATGCCATTCCATGCCATTCCATGCCATTCCATGCCATTCCATGCCATTCCATGCCATTCCATGCCATTCCATGCCATTCCATGCCATTCCATGCCATTCCATGCCATTCCATGCCATTCCATGCCGTGCCATGCCGGTGCCATGCCGTGCCATGCCGGTGCCATGCCGTGCCATGCCGGTGCCATGCCGGTGCCATGCCGGTGCCATGCCGGTGCCATGCCGGTGCCATGCCGGTGCCATGCCGTGCCATGCCGGTGCCATGCCGTGCCATGCCGTGCCATACCGTGCCATGCCGTGCCATGCCGGTGCCATGCCGTGCCATGCCGGTGCCATGCCGTGCCATGCCGGTGCCATGCCGTGCCATGCCGTGCCATACCGTGCCATGCCGTGCCATGCCGGTGCCATGCCGTGCCATGCCGGTGCCATGCCGTGCCATGCCGGTGCCATGCCGTGCCATGCCGGTGCCATGCCGTGCCATGCCGGTGCCATGCCGTGCCATGCCGTGCCATGCCGTGCCATGCCGGTGCCATGCCGTGCCATGCCGGTTCCATGCCGTGCCATGCCGGTGCCATGCCGTGCCATGCCGTGCCATGCCGGTGCCATGCCGTGCCATGCCGTGCCATGCCGGTGCCATGCCGTGCCATGCCGTGCCATGCCGTGCCATGCGGTGCCATGCCATTCGATGCCATTCCATGCCATTCCATGTCATTCCATGCCATTCCATGCCATTCCATGCCATTCCATGCCATTCCATGCCATTCCATGCCATTCCATGCCATTCCATGCCATTCCATGCCATTCCATGCCATTCCATGCCATTCCATGCCATTCCATGCCATTCCATGCCATTCCATGCCATTCCATGCCATTCCATGCCATTCCATGCCATTCCATGCCATTCCATGCCATTCCATGCCATTCCATGCCATTCCATGCCATTCCATGCCATTCCATGCCAGTCCATGCCAGTCCATGCCATTCCATGCCATTCCATGCCATTCCATGCCATTCCATGACACTCAATGCGGTGCCATGCCGTGCCATGCCGGTGCCATGCCGTGCCATGTCGGTGCCATGCCGTGCCATGCCGGTGCCATGCCATTCCATGCCAGTCCATGCCAGTCCATGCCATTCCATGCCATTCCATGCCACTCAATGCGGTGCCATGCCGTGCCATGCCGGTGCCATGCCGTGCCATGCCGGTGCCATGCCGTGCCATGCCGGTGCCATGCCGTGCCATGCCGGTGCCATGCCGGTGCCATGCCGTGCCATGCCGGTGCCATGCCGTGCCATGCCGGTGCCATGCCGTGCCATGCCGGTGCCATGCCGTGCCATGCCGTGCCATGCCATTCCATGCCATTCCATGCCATTCCATGCCATTCCATGCCATTCCATGCCATTCCATGCCATTCCATGCCATTCCATGCCATTCCATGCCATTCCATGCCATTCCATGCCATTCCATGCCATTCCATGCCATTCCATGCCATTCCATGCCATTCCATGCCATTCCATGCCATTCCATGCCATTCCATGCCATTCCATGCCATTCCATGCCATTCCATGCCATTCCATGCCATTCCATGCCATTCCATGCCATTCCATGCCATTCCATGCCATTCCATGCCATTCCATGCCATTCCATGCCATTCCATGCCATTCCATGCCATTCCATGCCATTCCATGCCATTCCATGCCATTCCATGCCATTCCATGCCATTCCATGCCATTCCATGCCATTCCATGCCATTCCATGCCATTCCATGCCATTCCATGCCATTCCATGCCATTCCATGCCATTCCATGCCATTCCATGCCATTCCATGCCATTCCATGCCATTCCATGCCATTCCATGCCATTCCATGCCATTCCATGCCGTGCCATGCCATTCCATGCCGTGCCATGCCGGTGCCATGCCGTGCCATGCCGGTGCCATGCCGTGCCATGCCGGTGCCATGCCGGTGCCATGCCGTGCCATGCCGGTGCCATGCCGGTGCCATGCCGGTGCCATGCCGGTGCCATGCCGGTGCCATGCCGGTGCCATGCCGTGCCATGCCGGTGCCATGCCGTGCCATGCCGTGCCATACCGTGCCATGCCGTGCCATGCCGGTGCCATGCCGTGCCATGCCGGTGCCATGCCGTGCCATGCCGGTGCCATGCCGTGCCATGCCGTGCCATACCGTGCCATGCCGTGCCATGCCGGTGCCATGCCGTGCCATGCCGGTGCCATGCCGTGCCATGCCGGTGCCATGCCGTGCCATGCCGGTGCCATGCCGTGCCATGCCGGTGCCATGCCGTGCCATGCCGTGCCATGCCGTGCCATGCCGGTGCCATGCCGTGCCATGCCGGTTCCATGCCGTGCCATGCCGGTGCCATGCCGTGCCATGCCGTGCCATGCCGGTGCCATGCCGTGCCATGCCGTGCCATGCCGGTGCCATGCCGTGCCATGCCGTGCCATGCCGTGCCATGCGGTGCCATGCCATTCGATGCCATTCCATGCCATTCCATGTCATTCCATGCCATTCCATGCCATTCCATGCCATTCCATGCCATTCCATGCCATTCCATGCCATTCCATGCCATTCCATGCCATTCCATGCCATTCCATGCCATTCCATGCCATTCCATGCCATTCCATGCCATTCCATGCCATTCCATGCCATTCCATGCCATTCCATGCCATTCCATGCCATTCCATGCCATTCCATGCCATTCCATGCCATTCCATGCCATTCCATGCCATTCCATGCCAGTCCATGCCAGTCCATGCCATTCCATGCCATTCCATGCCATTCCATGCCATTCCATGACACTCAATGCGGTGCCATGCCGTGCCATGCCGGTGCCATGCCGTGCCATGTCGGTGCCATGCCGTGCCATGCCGGTGCCATGCCATTCCATGCCAGTCCATGCCAGTCCATGCCATTCCATGCCATTCCATGCCACTCAATGCGGTGCCATGCCGTGCCATGCCGGTGCCATGCCGTGCCATGCCGGTGCCATGCCGTGCCATGCCGGTGCCATGCCGTGCCATGCCGGTGCCATGCCGGTGCCATGCCGTGCCATGCCGGTGCCATGCCGTGCCATGCCGGTGCCATGCCGTGCCATGCCGGTGCCATGCCGTGCCATGCCGTGCCATGCCATTCCATGCCATTCCATGCCATTCCATGCCATTCCATGCCATTCCATGCCATTCCATGCCATTCCATGCCATTCCATGCCATTCCATGCCATTCCATGCCATTCCATGCCATTCCATGCCATTCCATGCCATTCCATGCCATTCCATGCCATTCCATGCCATTCCATGCCATTCCATGCCATTCCATGCCATTCCATGCCATTCCATGCCATTCCATGCCATTCCATGCCATTCCATGCCATTCCATGCCATTCCATGCCATTCCATGCCATTCCATGCCATTCCATGCCATTCCATGCCATTCCATGCCATTCCATGCCATTCCATGCCATTCCATGCCATTCCATGCCATTCCATGCCATTCCATGCCATTCCATGCCATTCCATGCCATTCCATGCCATTCCATGCCATTCCATGCCATTCCATGCCATTCCATGCCATTCCATGCCATTCCATGCCATTCCATGCCATTCCATGCCATTCCATGCCATTCCATGCCATTCCATGCCATTCCATGCCATTCCATGCCATTCCATGCCATTCCATGCCATTCCATGCCATTCCATGCCATTCCATGCCATTCCATGCCGTGCCATGCCATTCCATGCCGTGCCATGCCGGTGCCATGCCGTGCCATGCCGGTGCCATGCCGTGCCATGCCGGTGCCATGCCGGTGCCATGCCGGTGCCATGCCGGTGCCATGCCGGTGCCATGCCGGTGCCATGCCGGTGCCATGCCGGTGCCATGCCGTGCCATGCCGGTGCCATGCCGTGCCATGCCGTGCCATGCCGTGCCATACCGTGCCATGCCGTGCCATGCCGGTGCCATGCCGTGCCATGCCGGTGCCATGCCGTGCCATGCCGGTGCCATGCCGTGCCATGCCGGTGCCATGCCGTGCCATGCCGTGCCATACCGTGCCATGCCGTGCCATGCCGGTGCCATGCCGTGCCATGCCGGTGCCATGCCGTGCCATGCCGGTGCCAAGCCGTGCCATGCCGGTGCCATGCCGTGCCATGCCGGTGCCATGCCGTGCCATGCCGTGCCATGCCGTGCCATGCCGGTGCCATGCCGTGCCATGCCGGTGCCATGCCGTGCCATGCCGGTGCCATGCCGTGCCATGCCGGTGCCATGCCGTGCCATGCCGTGCCATGCCGTGCCATACCGTGCCATGCCGTGCCATGCCGTGCCATGCCGGTGCCATGCCGTGCCATGCCGGTGCCATGCCGTGCCATGCCGGTGCCATGCCGTGCCATGCCGGTGCCATGCCGGTGCCATGCCGGTGCCATGCCGGTGCCATGCCGGTGCCATGCCGGTGCCATGCCGTGCCATGCCGGTGCCATGCCGTGCCATGCCGTGCCATGCCGTGCCATACCGTGCCATGCCGTGCCATGCCGGTGCCATGCCGTGCCATGCCGGTGCCATGCCGTGCCATGCCGGTGCCATGCCGTGCCATGCCGTGCCATACCGTGCCATGCCGTGCCATGCCGGTGCCATGCCGTGCCATGCCGGTGCCATGCCGTGCCATGCCGGTGCCATGCCGTGCCATGCCGGTGCCATGCCGTGCCATGCCGGTGCCATGCCGTGCCATGCCGGTGCCATGCCGTGCCATGCCGTGCCATGCCGTGCCATGCCGGTGCCATGCCGTGCCATGCCGGTGCCATGCCGTGCCATGCCGGTGCCATGCCGTGCCATGCCGGTGCCATGCCGTGCCATGCCGGTGCCATGCCGTGCCATGCCGTGCCATGCCGGTGCCATGCCGTGCCATGCCGTGCCATGCCGGTGCCATGCCGTGCCATGCCGTGCCATGCCGGTGCCATGCCGTGCCATGCCGTGCCATGCCGTGCCATGCGGTGCCATGCCATTCGATGCCATTCCATGCCATTCCATGTCATTCCATGCCATTCCATGCCATTCCATGCCATTCCATGCCATTCCATGCCATTCCATGCCATTCCATGCCATTCCATGTCATTCCATGCCATTCCATGCCATTCCATGCCATTCCATGCCATTCCATGCCATTCCATGCCATTCCATGCCATTCCATGCCATTCCATGCCATTCCATGCCATTCCATGCCATTCCATGCCATTCCATGCCATTCCATGCCATTCCATGCCATTCCATGCCATTCCATGCCATTCCATGCCATTCCATGCCATTCCATGCCATTCCATGCGATTCCATGCCAGTCCATGCCAGTCCATGCCATTCCATGCCATTCCATGCCATTCCATGACACTCAATGCGGTGCCATGCCGTGCCATGCCGGTGCCATGCCGTGCCATGCCGGTGCCATGCCGTGCCATGCCGGTGCCATGCCATTCCATGCCAGTCCATGCCAGTCCATGCCATTCCATGCCATTCCATGCCACTCAATGCGGTGCCATGCCGTGCCATGCCGGTGCCATGCCGTGCCATGCCGGTGCCATGCCGTGCCATGCCGGTGCCATGCCGTGCCATGCCGGTGCCATGCCGGTGCCATGCCGTGCCATGCCGGTGCCATGCCGTGCCATGCCGGTGCCATGCCGTGCCATGCCGGTGCCATGCCGTGCCATGCCGGTGCCATGCCGTGCCATGCCGTGCCATGCCGTGCCATGCCGGTGCCATGCCGTGCCATGCCGGTGCCATGCCGTGCCATGCCGGTGCCATGCCGTGCCATGCCGGTGCCATGCCGTGCCATGCCGGTGCCATGCCGTGCCATGCCGGTGCCATGCCGTGCCATGCCGTGCCATACCGTGCCATGCCGTGCCATGCCGTGCCATGCCGGTGCCATGCCATTCCATGCCATTCCATGCCATTCCATGCCATTCCATGCCATTCCATGCCATTCCATGCCATTCCATGCCATTCCATGCCATTCCATGCCATTCCATGCCGTGCCATGCCGGTGCCATGCCGTGCCATGCCGGTTCCATGCCGTGCCATGCCGGTGCCATGCCGTGCCATGCCGGTGCCATGCCGGTGCCATGCCGGTGCCATGCCGGTGCCATGCCGGTGCCATGCCGGTGCCATGCCGGTGCCATGCCGTGCCATGCCGGTGCCATGCCGTGCCATGCCGTGCCATGCCGTGCCATGCCGTGCCATGCCGTGCCATACCGTGCCATGCCGTGCCATGCCGGTGCCATGCCGTGCCATGCCGGTGCCATGCCGTGCCATGCCGGTGCCATGCCGTGCCATGCCGTGCCATACCGTGCCATGCCGTGCCATGCCGGTGCCATGCCGTGCCATGCCGGTGCCATGCCGTGCCATGCCGGTGCCATGCCGTGCCATGCCGGTGCCATGCCGTGCCATGCCGGTGCCATGCCGTGCCATGCCGGTGCCATGCCGTGCCATGCCGTGCCATGCCGTGCCATGCCGTGCCATGCCGGTGCCATGCCGTGCCATGCCGGTGCCATGCCGTGCCATGCCGGTGCCATGCCGTGCCATGCCGTGCCATGCCGGTGCCATGCCGTGCCATGCCGTGCCATGCCGGTGCCATGCCGTGCCATGCCGTGCCATGCCGTGCCATGCGGTGCCATGCCATTCGATGCCATTCCATGCCATTCCATGTCATTCCATGCCATTCCATGCCATTCCATGCCATTCCATGCCATTCCATGCCATTCCATGCCATTCCATGCCATTCCATGCCATTCCATGCCATTCCATGCCATTCCATGCCATTCCATGCCATTCCATGCCATTCCATGCCATTCCATGCCATTCCATGCCATTCCATGCCATTCCATGCCATTCCATGCCATTCCATGCCATTCCATGCCATTCCATGCCATTCCATGCCATTCCATGCCATTCCATGCCATTCCATGCCATTCCATGCCATTCCATGCCATTCCATGCCATTCCATGCCATTCCATGCCATTCCATGCCAGTCCATGCCAGTCCATGCCATTCCATGCCATTCCATGCCATTCCATGACACTCAATGCGGTGCCATGCCGGTGCCATGCCGGTGCCATGCCGGTGCCATGCCGGTGCCATGCCGTGCCATGCCGGTGCCATGCCGTGCCATGCCGTGCCATGCCGTGCCATGCCGGTGCCATGCCGTGCCATGCCGGTTCCATGCCGTGCCATGCCGGTGCCATGCCGTGCCATGCCGTGCCATGCCGGTGCCATGCCGTGCCATGCCGTGCCATGCCGGTGCCATGCCGTGCCATGCCGTGCCATGCCGTGCCATGCGGTGCCATGCCATTCGATGCCATTCCATGCCATTCCATGTCATTCCATGCCATTCCATGCCATTCCATGCCATTCCATGCCATTCCATGCCATTCCATGCCATTCCATGCCATTCCATGCCATTCCATGCCATTCCATGCCATTCCATGCCATTCCATGCCATTCCATGCCATTCCATGCCATTCCATGCCATTCCATGCCATTCCATGCCATTCCATGCCATTCCATGCCATTCCATGCCATTCCATGCCATTCCATGCCATTCCATGCCAGTCCATGCCAGTCCATGCCATTCCATGCCATTCCATGCCATTCCATGCCATTCCATGACACTCAATGCGGTGCCATGCCGTGCCATGCCGGTGCCATGCCGTGCCATGTCGGTGCCATGCCGTGCCATGCCGGTGCCATGCCATTCCATGCCAGTCCATGCCAGTCCATGCCATTCCATGCCATTCCATGCCACTCAATGCGGTGCCATGCCGTGCCATGCCGGTGCCATGCCGTGCCATGCCGGTGCCATGCCGTGCCATGCCGGTGCCATGCCGTGCCATGCCGGTGCCATGCCGGTGCCATGCCGTGCCATGCCGGTGCCATGCCGTGCCATGCCGGTGCCATGCCGTGCCATGCCGGTGCCATGCCGTGCCATGCCGTGCCATGCCATTCCATGCCATTCCATGCCATTCCATGCCATTCCATGCCATTCCATGCCATTCCATGCCATTCCATGCCATTCCATGCCATTCCATGCCATTCCATGCCATTCCATGCCATTCCATGCCATTCCATGCCATTCCATGCCATTCCATGCCATTCCATGCCATTCCATGCCATTCCATGCCATTCCATGCCATTCCATGCCATTCCATGCCATTCCATGCCATTCCATGCCATTCCATGCCATTCCATGCCATTCCATGCCATTCCATGCCATTCCATGCCATTCCATGCCATTCCATGCCATTCCATGCCATTCCATGCCATTCCATGCCATTCCATGCCGTGCCATGCCATTCCATGCCGTGCCATGCCGGTGCCATGCCGTGCCATGCCGGTGCCATGCCGTGCCATGCCGGTGCCATGCCGGTGCCATGCCGGTGCCATGCCGGTGCCATGCCGGTGCCATGCCGGTGCCATGCCGTGCCATGCCGGTGCCATGCCGTGCCATGCCGTGCCATGCCGTGCCATACCGTGCCATGCCGTGCCATGCCGGTGCCATGCCGTGCCATGCCGGTGCCATGCCGTGCCATGCCGGTGCCATGCCGTGCCATGCCGTGCCATACCGTGCCATGCCGTGCCATGCCGGTGCCATGCCGTGCCATGCCGGTGCCATGCCGTGCCATGCCGGTGCCAAGCCGTGCCATGCCGGTGCCATGCCGTGCCATGCCGGTGCCATGCCGTGCCATGCCGTGCCATGCCGTGCCATGCCGGTGCCATGCCGTGCCATGCCGGTGCCATGCCGTGCCATGCCGGTGCCATGCCGTGCCATGCCGGTGCCATGCCGTGCCATGCCGTGCCATGCCGTGCCATACCGTGCCATGCCGTGCCATGCCGTGCCATGCCGGTGCCATGCCGTGCCATGCCGGTGCCATGCCGTGCCATGCCGGTGCCATGCCGGTGCCATGCCGGTGCCATGCCGGTGCCATGCCGGTGCCATGCCGGTGCCATGCCGTGCCATGCCGGTGCCATGCCGTGCCATGCCGTGCCATGCCGTGCCATACCGTGCCATGCCGTGCCATGCCGGTGCCATGCCGTGCCATGCCGGTGCCATGCCGTGCCATGCCGGTGCCATGCCGTGCCATGCCGTGCCATACCGTGCCATGCCGTGCCATGCCGGTGCCATGCCGTGCCATGCCGGTGCCATGCCGTGCCATGCCGGTGCCATGCCGTGCCATGCCGGTGCCATGCCGTGCCATGCCGGTGCCATGCCGTGCCATGCCGGTGCCATGCCGTGCCATGCCGTGCCATGCCGTGCCATGCCGGTGCCATGCCGTGCCATGCCGGTGCCATGCCGTGCCATGCCGGTGCCATGCCGTGCCATGCCGGTGCCATGCCGTGCCATGCCGGTGCCATGCCGTGCCATGCCGTGCCATGCCGGTGCCATGCCGTGCCATGCCGTGCCATGCCGGTGCCATGCCGTGCCATGCCGTGCCATGCCGGTGCCATGCCGTGCCATGCCGTGCCATGCCGTGCCATGCGGTGCCATGCCATTCGATGCCATTCCATGCCATTCCATGTCATTCCATGCCATTCCATGCCATTCCATGCCATTCCATGCCATTCCATGCCATTCCATGCCATTCCATGCCATTCCATGTCATTCCATGCCATTCCATGCCATTCCATGCCATTCCATGCCATTCCATGCCATTCCATGCCATTCCATGCCATTCCATGCCATTCCATGCCATTCCATGCCATTCCATGCCATTCCATGCCATTCCATGCCATTCCATGCCATTCCATGCCATTCCATGCCATTCCATGCCATTCCATGCCATTCCATGCCATTCCATGCCATTCCATGCCAGTCCATGCCAGTCCATGCCATTCCATGCCATTCCATGCCATTCCATGACACTCAATGCGGTGCCATGCCGTGCCATGCCGGTGCCATGCCGTGCCATGCCGGTGCCATGCCGTGCCATGCCGGTGCCATGCCATTCCATGCCAGTCCATGCCAGTCCATGCCACTCAATGCGGTGCCATGCCGTGCCATGCCGGTGCCATGCCGTGCCATGCCGGTGCCATGCCGTGCCATGCCGGTGCCATGCCGTGCCATGCCGGTGCCATGCCGGTGCCATGCCGTGCCATGCCGGTGCCATGCCGTGCCATGCCGGTGCCATGCCGTGCCATGCCGGTGCCATGCCGTGCCATGCCGTGCCATGCCGTGCCATGCCGGTGCCATGCCGTGCCATGCCGGTGCCATGCCGTGCCATGCCGGTGCCATGCCGTGCCATGCCGGTGCCATGCCGTGCCATGCCGGTGCCATGCCGTGCCATGCCGGTGCCATGCCGTGCCATGCCGTGCCATACCGTGCCATGCCGTGCCATGCCGTGCCATGCCGGTGCCATGCCATTCCATGCCATTCCATGCCATTCCATGCCATTCCATGCCATTCCATGCCATTCCATGCCATTCCATGCCATTCCATGCCATTCCATGCCATTCCATGCCATTCCATGCCATTCCATGCCATTCCATGCCATTCCATGCCATTCCATGCCATTCCATGCCATTCCATGCCATTCCATGCCATTCCATGCCATTCCATGCCATTCCATGCCATTCCATGCCATTCCATGCCATTCCATGCCATTCCATGCCATTCCATGCCATTCCATGCCATTCCATGCCATTCCATGCCATTCCATGCCATTCCATGCCATTCCATGCCATTCCATGCCGTGCCATGCCGGTGCCATGCCGTGCCATGCCGGTTCCATGCCGTGCCATGCCGGTGCCATGCCGTGCCATGCCGGTGCCATGCCGGTGCCATGCCGGTGCCATGCCGGTGCCATGCCGGTGCCATGCCGGTGCCATGCCGGTGCCATGCCGTGCCATGCCGGTGCCATGCCGTGCCATGCCGTGCCATGCCGTGCCATGCCGTGCCATGCCGGTGCCATGCCGTGCCATGCCGGTGCCATGCCGTGCCATGCCGGTGCCATGCCGTGCCATGCCGTGCCATACCGTGCCATGCCGTGCCATGCCGGTGCCATGCCGTGCCATGCCGGTGCCATGCCGTGCCATGCCGGTGCCATGCCGTGCCATGCCGGTGCCATGCCGTGCCATGCCGGTGCCATGCCGTGCCATGCCGGTGCCATGCCGTGCCATGCCGGTGCCATGCCGTGCCATGCCGTGCCATGCCGTGCCATGCCGGTGCCATGCCGTGCCATGCCGGTGCCATGCCGTGCCATGCCGGTGCCATGCCGTGCCATGCCGGTGCCATGCCGTGCCATGCCGTGCCATGCCGTGCCATGCCGTGCCATGCGGTGCCATGCCATTCGATGCCATTCCATGCCATTCCATGTCATTCCATGCCATTCCATGCCATTCCATGCCATTCCATGCCATTCCATGCCATTCCATGCCATTCCATGCCATTCCATGCCATTCCATGCCATTCCATGCCATTCCATGCCATTCCATGCCATTCCATGCCATTCCATGCCATTCCATGCCATTCCATGCCATTCCATGCCATTCCATGCCATTCCATGCCATTCCATGCCATTCCATGCCATTCCATGCCATTCCATGCCATTCCATGCCATTCCATGCCATTCCATGCCATTCCATGCCATTCCATGCCAGTCCATGCCAGTCCATGCCATTCCATGCCATTCCATGCCATTCCATGACACTCAATGCGGTGCCATGCCGGTGCCATGCCGGTGCCATGCCGGTGCCATGCCGGTGCCATGCCGTGCCATGCCGGTGCCATGCCGTGCCATGCCGGTGCCATGCCGTGCCATGCCGTGCCATACCGTGCCATGCCGTGCCATGCCGGTGCCATGCCGTGCCATGCCGGTGCCATGCCGTGCCATGCCGGTGCCATGCCGTGCCATGCCGGTGCCATGCCATTCCATGCCATTCCATGCCATTCCATGCCATTCCATGCCATTCCATGCCATTCCATGCCATTCCATGCCATTCCATGCCATTCCATGCCATTCCATGCCATTCCATGCCATTCCATGCCATTCCATGCCATTCCATGCCATTCCATGCCATTCCATGCCATTCCATGCCATTCCATGCCATTCCATGCCATTCCATGCCATTCCATGCCATTCCATGCCATTCCATGCCAGTCCATGCCAGTCCATGCCATTCCATGCCATTCCATGCCATTCCATTCCACTCAATGCGGTGCCATGCCGTGCCATGCCGGTGCCATGCCGTGCCATGCCGGTGCCATGCCGTGCCATGCCGGTGCCATGCCGTGCCATGCCGGTGCCATGCCGTGCCATGCCGGTGCCATGCCGTGCCATGCCGGTGCCATGCCGTGCCATGCCGGTGCCATGCCGTGCCATGCCGGTGCCATGCCGTGCCATGCCGGTGCCATGCCATTCCATGCCATTCCATGCCATTCCATGCCATTCCATGCCATTCCATGCCATTCCATGCCATTCCATGCCATTCCATGCCATTCCATGCCATTCCATGCCATTCCATGCCATTCCATGCCATTCCATGCCATTCCATGCCATTCCATGCCATTCCATGCCATTCCATGCCATTCCATGCCATTCCATGCCAGTCCATGCCAGTCCATGCCATTCCATGCCATTCCATGCCATTCCATTCCACTCAATGCGGTGCCATGCCGTGCCATGCCGGTGCCATGCCGTGCCATGCCGGTGCCATGCCGTGCCATGCCGGTGCCATGCCGTGCCATGCCGGTGCCATGCCGTGCCATGCCGGTGCCATGCCGTGCCATGCCGGTGCCATGCCGTGCCATGCCGGTGCCATGCCGTGCCATGCCGGTGCCATGCCGTGCCATGCCGGTGCCATGCCATTCCATGCCATTCCATGCCATTCCATGCCATTCCATGCCATTCCATGCCATTCCATGCCATTCCATGCCATTCCATGCCATTCCATGCCATTCCATGCCATTCCATGCCATTCCATGCCATTCCATGCCATTCCATGCCATTCCATGCCATTCCATGCCATTCCATGCCATTCCATGCCATTCCATGCCATTCCATGCCATTCCATGCCATTCCATGCCAGTCCATGCCAGTCCATGCCATTCCATGCCATTCCATGCCATTCCATTCCACTCAATGCGGTGCCATGCCGTGCCATGCCGGTGCCATGCCGTGCCATGCCGGTGCCATGCCGTGCCATGCCGGTGCCATGCCGTGCCATGCCGGTGCCATGCCGTGCCATGCCGGTGCCATGCCGTGCCATGCCGGTGCCATGCCGTGCCATGCCGTGCCATGCCGGTGCCATGCCGTGCCATGCCGTGCCATGCCGGTGCCATGCCATTCCATGCCATTCCATGCCATTCCATGCCATTCCATGCCATTCCATGCCATTCCATGCCATTCCATGCCATTCCATGCCATTCCATGCCATTCCATGCCATTCCATGCCATTCCATGCCATTCCATGCCATTCCATGCCATTCCATGCCATTCCATGCCATTCCATGCCATTCCATGCCATTCCATGCCATTCCATGCCATTCCATGCCATTCCATGCCATTCCATGCCATTCCATGCCATTCCATGCCATTCCATGCCATTCCATGCCAGTCCATGCCAGTCCATGCCATTCCATGCCATTCCATGCCATTCCATGACACTCAATGCGGTGCCATGCCGTGCCATGCCGGTGCCATGCCGTGCCATGCCGGTGCCATGCCGTGCCATGCCGGTGCCATGCCATTCCATGCCAGTCCATGCCAGTCCATGCCACTCAATGCGGTGCCATGCCGTGCCATGCCGGTGCCATGCCGTGCCATGCCGGTGCCATGCCGTGCCATGCCGGTGCCATGCCGTGCCATGCCGGTGCCATGCCGGTGCCATGCCGTGCCATGCCGGTGCCATGCCGTGCCATGCCGGTGCCATGCCGTGCCATGCCGGTGCCATGCCGTGCCATGCCGTGCCATGCCGTGCCATGCCGGTGCCATGCCGTGCCATGCCGGTGCCATGCCGTGCCATGCCGGTGCCATGCCGTGCCATGCCGGTGCCATGCCGTGCCATGCCGGTGCCATGCCGTGCCATGCCGGTGCCATGCCGTGCCATGCCGTGCCATACCGTGCCATGCCGTGCCATGCCGTGCCATGCCGGTGCCATGCCATTCCATGCCATTCCATGCCATTCCATGCCATTCCATGCCATTCCATGCCATTCCATGCCATTCCATGCCATTCCATGCCATTCCATGCCATTCCATGCCATTCCATGCCATTCCATGCCATTCCATGCCATTCCATGCCATTCCATGCCATTCCATGCCATTCCATGCCATTCCATGCCATTCCATGCCATTCCATGCCATTCCATGCCATTCCATGCCATTCCATGCCATTCCATGCCATTCCATGCCATTCCATGCCATTCCATGCCATTCCATGCCATTCCATGCCATTCCATGCCATTCCATGCCGTGCCATGCCGGTGCCATGCCGTGCCATGCCGGTTCCATGCCGTGCCATGCCGGTGCCATGCCGTGCCATGCCGGTGCCATGCCGGTGCCATGCCGGTGCCATGCCGGTGCCATGCCGGTGCCATGCCGGTGCCATGCCGGTGCCATGCCGTGCCATGCCGGTGCCATGCCGTGCCATGCCGTGCCATGCCGTGCCATGCCGTGCCATGCCGGTGCCATGCCGTGCCATGCCGGTGCCATGCCGTGCCATGCCGGTGCCATGCCGTGCCATGCCGTGCCATACCGTGCCATGCCGTGCCATGCCGGTGCCATGCCGTGCCATGCCGGTGCCATGCCGTGCCATGCCGGTGCCATGCCGTGCCATGCCGGTGCCATGCCGTGCCATGCCGGTGCCATGCCGTGCCATGCCGGTGCCATGCCGTGCCATGCCGGTGCCATGCCGTGCCATGCCGTGCCATGCCGTGCCATGCCGGTGCCATGCCGTGCCATGCCGGTGCCATGCCGTGCCATGCCGGTGCCATGCCGTGCCATGCCGGTGCCATGCCGTGCCATGCCGTGCCATGCCGTGCCATGCCGTGCCATGCGGTGCCATGCCATTCGATGCCATTCCATGCCATTCCATGTCATTCCATGCCATTCCATGCCATTCCATGCCATTCCATGCCATTCCATGCCATTCCATGCCATTCCATGCCATTCCATGCCATTCCATGCCATTCCATGCCATTCCATGCCATTCCATGCCATTCCATGCCATTCCATGCCATTCCATGCCATTCCATGCCATTCCATGCCATTCCATGCCATTCCATGCCATTCCATGCCATTCCATGCCATTCCATGCCATTCCATGCCATTCCATGCCATTCCATGCCATTCCATGCCATTCCATGCCATTCCATGCCAGTCCATGCCAGTCCATGCCAT
>CAXARG010000340.1:41200-79451 GCA_963971235.1 Cryptus armator
ATGGCATGGAATGGCATGGAATGGCATGGAATGGCATGGAATGGCATGGAATGGCATGGAATGGCATGGAATGGCATGGCACCGCATGGCACGGCATGGCACGGCATGGCACGGCATGGCACGGCATGGCACGGCATGGCACGGCATGGCACCGGCATGGCACGGCATGGCACGGCATGGCACCGGCATGGCACGGCATGGCACCGGCATGGCACGGCACGGCATGGCACCGGCATGGCACGGCATGGCACCAGCATGGCACGGCATGGCACAGCATGGCACCGGCATGGCACGGCATGGCACCGGCATGGCACGGCATGGCACCGGCATGGCACGGCATGGCACCGGCATGGCACGGCATGGAATGGCATGGAATGGCATGGAATGGCATGGAATGGCATGGAATGGCATGGAATGGCATGGAATGGCATGGAATGGCATGGAATGGCATGGAATGGCATGGAATGGCATGGAATGGCATGGAATGGCATGGAATGGCATGGAATGGCATGGAATGGCATGGAATGGCATGGAATGGCATGGAATGGCATGGAATGGCATGGAATGGCATGGAATGGCATGGAATGGCATGGCACCGGCATGGCACGGCATGGCACCGGCATGGCACGGCATGGCACCGGCATGGCACGGCATGGCACCGGCATGGCACGGCATGGCACGGTATGGCACGGCATGGCACGGCATGGCACCGGCATGGCACGGCATGGCACCGGCATGGCACGGCATGGCACCGGCATGGCACGGCATGGCACCGGCATGGCACGGCATGGCACCGGCATGGCACCGGCATGGCACCGGCATGGCACCGGCATGGCACCGCATTGAGTGTCATGGAATGGCATGGAATGGCATGGAATGGCATGGAATGGCATGGACTGGCATGGACTGGCATGGAATGGCATGGAATGGCATGGAATGGCATGGAATGGCATGGAATGGCATGGAATGGCATGGAATGGCATGGAATGGCATGGAATGGCATGGAATGGCATGGAATGGCATGGAATGGCATGGAATGGCATGGAATGGCATGGAATGGCATGGAATGGCATGGAATGGCATGGAATGGCATGGAATGGCATGGAATGGCATGGAATGGCATGGAATGGCATGGAATGGCATGGAATGGCATGGAATGGCATGGAATGGCATGGAATGGCATGGAATGGCATGGAATGGCATGGAATGGCATGGAATGGCATGGAATGACATGGAATGGCATGGAATGGCATCGAATGGCATGGCACCGCATGGCACGGCATGGCACGGCATGGCACGGCATGGCACCGGCATGGCACGGCATGGCACGGCATGGCACCGGCATGGCACGGCATGGCACGGCATGGCACCGGCATGGCACGGCATGGCACCGGCATGGCACGGCATGGCACCGGCATGGCACGGCATGGCACGGCATGGCACGGCATGGCACCGGCATGGCACGGCATGGCACCGGCATGGCACGGCATGGCACCGGCATGGCACGGCATGGCACCGGCATGGCACGGCATGGCACCGGCATGGCACGGCATGGCACCGGCATGGCACGGCATGGCACCGGCATGGCACGGCATGGCACCGGCATGGCACGGCATGGCACGGTATGGCACGGCATGGCACGGCATGGCACCGGCATGGCACGGCATGGCACCGGCATGGCACGGCATGGCACCGGCATGGCACGGCATGGCACGGTATGGCACGGCATGGCACGGCATGGCACGGCATGGCACGGCATGGCACGGCATGGCACCGGCATGGCACGGCATGGCACCGGCATGGCACCGGCATGGCACCGGCATGGCACCGGCATGGCACCGGCATGGCACCGGCATGGCACGGCATGGCACCGGCATGGCACGGCATGGAACCGGCATGGCACGGCATGGCACCGGCATGGCACGGCATGGAATGGCATGGCACGGCATGGAATGGCATGGAATGGCATGGAATGGCATGGAATGGCATGGAATGGCATGGAATGGCATGGAATGGCATGGAATGGCATGGAATGGCATGGAATGGCATGGAATGGCATGGAATGGCATGGAATGGCATGGAATGGCATGGAATGGCATGGAATGGCATGGAATGGCATGGAATGGCATGGAATGGCATGGAATGGCATGGAATGGCATGGAATGGCATGGAATGGCATGGAATGGCATGGAATGGCATGGAATGGCATGGAATGGCATGGAATGGCATGGAATGGCATGGAATGGCATGGAATGGCATGGAATGGCATGGAATGGCATGGAATGGCATGGAATGGCATGGAATGGCATGGAATGGCATGGAATGGCATGGAATGGCATGGAATGGCATGGAATGGCATGGAATGGCATGGAATGGCATGGCACCGGCATGGCACGGCATGGCACGGCATGGCACGGTATGGCACGGCATGGCACGGCATTGCACCGGCATGGCACGGCATGGCACCGGCATGGCACGGCATGGCACCGGCATGGCACGGCATGGCACCGGCATGGCACGGCATGGCACCGGCATGGCACGGCATGGCACCGGCATGGCACGGCATGGCACGGCATGGCACGGCATGGCACCGGCATGGCACGGCATGGCACCGGCATGGCACGGCATGGCACCGGCATGGCACGGCATGGCACCGGCATGGCACCGGCATGGCACGGCATGGCACCGGCATGGCACGGCATGGCACCGGCATGGCACGGCATGGCACCGGCATGGCACGGCATGGCACCGCATTGAGTGGCATGGAATGGCATGGAATGGCATGGACTGGCATGGACTGGCATGGAATGGCATGGCACCGGCATGGCACGGCATGGCACCGGCATGGCACGGCATGGCACCGGCATGGCACGGCATGGCACCGCATTGAGTGTCATGGAATGGCATGGAATGGCATGGAATGGCATGGACTGGCATGGACTGGCATGGAATGGCATGGAATGGCATGGAATGGCATGGAATGGCATGGAATGGCATGGAATGGCATGGAATGGCATGGAATGGCATGGAATGGCATGGAATGGCATGGAATGGCATGGAATGGCATGGAATGGCATGGAATGGCATGGAATGGCATGGAATGGCATGGAATGGCATGGAATGGCATGGAATGGCATGGAATGGCATGGAATGGCATGGAATGGCATGGAATGGCATGGAATGGCATGGAATGGCATGGAATGGCATGGAATGGCATGGAATGGCATGGAATGGCATGGAATGGCATGGAATGGCATGGAATGGCATGGAATGACATGGAATGGCATGGAATGGCATCGAATGGCATGGCACCGCATGGCACGGCATGGCACGGCATGGCACGGCATGGCACGGCATGGCACCGGCATGGCACGGCATGGCACGGCATGGCACCGGCATGGCACGGCATGGCACGGCATGGCACCGGCATGGCACGGCATGGCACGGCATGGCACCGGCATGGCACGGCATGGCACCGGCATGGCACGGCATGGCACCGGCATGGCACGGCATGGCACCGGCATGGCACGGCATGGCACCGGCATGGCACGGCATGGCACCGGCATGGCACGGCATGGCACGGCATGGCACGGCATGGCACGGCATGGCACCGGCATGGCACGGCATGGCACCGGCATGGCACGGCATGGCACCGGCATGGCACGGCATGGCACCGGCATGGCACGGCATGGCACCGGCATGGCACGGCATGGCACCGGCATGGCACGGCATGGCACGGTATGGCACGGCATGGCACGGCATGGCACCGGCATGGCACGGCATGGCACCGGCATGGCACGGCATGGCACCGGCATGGCACGGCATGGCACGGTATGGCACGGCATGGCACGGCATGGCACGGCATGGCACCGGCATGGCACGGCATGGCACCGGCATGGCACCGGCATGGCACCGGCATGGCACCGGCATGGCACCGGCATGGCACCGGCATGGCACGGCATGGCACCGGCATGGCACGGCATGGCACCGGCATGGCACGGCATGGCACCGGCATGGCACGGCATGGCACGGCATGGCACGGTATGGCACGGCATGGCACGGCATGGCACGGCATGGCACCGGCATGGCACGGCATGGCACCGGCATGGCACGGCATGGCACCGGCATGGCACGGCATGGCACCGGCATGGCACGGCATGGCACGGCATGGCACGGCATGGCACCGGCATGGCACGGCATGGCACCGGCATGGCACGGCATGGCACCGGCATGGCACGGCATGGCACCGGCATGGCACGGCATGGCACCGGCATGGCACGGCATGGCACCGGCATGGCACGGCATGGCACGGTATGGCACGGCATGGCACGGCATGGCACCGGCATGGCACGGCATGGCACCGGCATGGCACGGCATGGCACCGGCATGGCACGGCATGGCACCGGCATGGCACGGCATGGCACCGGCATGGCACGGCATGGCACCGGCATGGCACGGCATGGCACGGTATGGCACGGCATGGCACCGGCATGGCACGGCATGGCACCGGCATGGCACGGCATGGCACCGGCATGGCACCGGCATGGCACCGGCATGGCACCGGCATGGCACCGGCATGGCACCGGCATGGCACGGCATGGCACCGGCATGGCACGGCATGGAATGGCATGGAATGGCATGGAATGGCATGGAATGGCATGGAATGGCATGGAATGGCATGGAATGGCATGGAATGGCATGGAATGGCATGGAATGGCATGGAATCGCATGGAATGGCATGGAATGGCATGGAATGGCATGGAATGGCATGGAATGGCATGGAATGGCATGGAATGGCATGGAATGGCATGGAATGGCATGGAATGGCATGGAATGGCATGGAATGGCATGGAATGGCATGGAATGGCATGGAATGGCATGGAATGGCATGGAATGGCATGGAATGGCATGGAATGGCATGGAATGGCATGGAATGGCATGGAATGGCATGGAATGGCATGGAATGGCATGGAATGGCATGGAATGGCATGGAATGGCATGGAATGGCATGGAATGGCATGGAATGGCATGGAATGGCATGGCACGGCATGGCACGGCATGGCACCGGCATGGCACGGCATGGCACCGGCATGGCACCGGCATGGCACGGCATGGCACCGGCATGGCACGGCATGGCACCGGCATGGCACGGCATGGCACCGGCATGGCACGGCATGGCACCGCATTGAGTGGCATGGAATGGCATGGAATGGCATGGACTGGCATGGACTGGCATGGAATGGCATGGCACCGGCATGGCACGGCATGGCACCGACATGGCACGGCATGGCACCGGCATGGCACGGCATGGCACCGGCATGGCACGGCATGGCACCGCATTGAGTGTCATGGAATGGCATGGAATGGCATGGAATGGCATGGACTGGCATGGACTGGCATGGAATGGCATGGAATGGCATGGAATGGCATGGAATGGCATGGAATGGCATGGAATGGCATGGAATGGCATGGAATGGCATGGAATGGCATGGAATGGCATGGAATGGCATGGAATGGCATGGAATGGCATGGAATGGCATGGAATGGCATGGAATGGCATGGAATGGCATGGAATGGCATGGAATGGCATGGAATGGCATGGAATGGCATGGAATGGCATGGAATGACATGGAATGGCATGGAATGGCATCGAATGGCATGGCACCGCATGGCACGGCATGGCACGGCATGGCACGGCATGGCACCGGCATGGCACGGCATGGCACGGCATGGCACCGGCATGGCACGGCATGGCACGGCATGGCACCGGCATGGCACGGCATGGCACCGGCATGGCACGGCATGGCACCGGCATGGCACGGCATGGCACGGCATGGCACGGCATGGCACCGGCATGGCACGGCATGGCACCGGCATGGCACGGCATGGCACCGGCATGGCACGGCATGGCACCGGCATGGCACGGCATGGCACCGGCATGGCACGGCATGGCACCGGCATGGCACGGCATGGCACGGTATGGCACGGCATGGCACGGCATGGCACCGGCATGGCACGGCATGGCACCGGCATGGCACGGCATGGCACCGGCATGGCACGGCATGGCACGGTATGGCACGGCATGGCACGGCATGGCACCGGCATGGCACGGCATGGCACCGGCATGGCACCGGCATGGCACCGGCATGGCACCGGCATGGCACCGGCATGGCACCGGCATGGCACGGCATGGCACCGGCATGGCACGGCATGGCACCGGCATGGCACGGCATGGAATGGCATGGAATGGCATGGAATGGCATGGAATGGCATGGAATGGCATGGAATGGCATGGAATGGCATGGAATGGCATGGAATGGCATGGAATGGCATGGAATGGCATGGAATGGCATGGAATGGCATGGAATGGCATGGAATGGCATGGAATGGCATGGAATGGCATGGAATGGCATGGAATGGCATGGAATGGCATGGAATGGCATGGAATGGCATGGAATGGCATGGAATGGCATGGAATGGCATGGAATGGCATGGCACCGCATGGCACGGCATGGCACGGCATGGCACGGCATGGCACGGCATGGCACGGCATGGCACGGCATGGCACCGGCATGGCACGGCATGGCACGGCATGGCACCGGCATGGCACGGCATGGCACCGGCATGGCACGGCATGGCACCGGCATGGCACGGCACGGCATGGCACCGGCATGGCACGGCATGGCACCAGCATGGCACGGCATGGCACAGCATGGCACCGGCATGGCACGGCATGGCACCGGCATGGCACAGCATGGCACCGGCATGGCACGGCATGGCACCGGCATGGCACGGCATGGCACCGGCATGGCACGGCATGGCACCGGCATGGCACGGCATGGAATGGCATGGAATGGCATGGAATGACATGGAATGGCATGGAATGGCATCGAATGGCATGGCACCGCATGGCACGGCATGGCACGGCATGGCACGGCATGGCACGGCATGGCACCGGCATGGCACGGCATGGCACCGGCATGGCACGGCATGGCACCAGCATGGCACGGCATGGCACCGGCATGGCACGGCATGGCACGGCATGGCACCAGCATGGCACCAGCATGGCACGGCATGGCACGGCATGGCACCGGCATGGCACGGCATGGCACCGGCATGGCACGGCATGGCACCGGCATGGCACGGCATGGCACCGGCATGGCACGGCATGGCACCGGCATGGCACGGCATGGCACCGGCATGGCACGGCATGGCACGGCATGGCACGGCATGGCACCGGCATGGCACGGCATGGCACCGGCATGGCACGGCATGGCACCGGCATGGCACGGCATGGCACCGGCATGGCACGGCATGGCACCGGCATGGCACGGCATGGCACCGGCATGGCACGGCATGGCACCGGCATGGCACGGCATGGCACCGGCATGGCACGGCATGGCACCGCATTGAGTGGCATGGAATGGCATGGAATGGCATGGACTGGCATGGACTGGCATGGAATGGCATGGCACCGGCATGGCACGGCATGGCACCGGCATGGCACGGCATGGCACCGGCATGGCACGGCATGGCACCGCATTGAGTGTCATGGAATGGCATGGAATGGCATGGAATGGCATGGACTGGCATGGACTGGCATGGAATGGCATGGAATGGCATGGAATGGCATGGAATGGCATGGAATGGCATGGAATGGCATGGAATGGCATGGAATGGCATGGAATGGCATGGAATGGCATGGAATGGCATGGAATGGCATGGAATGGCATGGAATGGCATGGAATGGCATGGAATGGCATGGAATGGCATGGAATGGCATGGAATGGCATGGAATGGCATGGAATGGCATGGAATGGCATGGAATGGCATGGAATAGCATGGAATGACATGGAATGGCATGGAATGGCATCGAATGGCATGGCACCGCATGGCACGGCATGGCACGGCATGGCACGGCATGGCACGGCATGGCACCGGCATGGCACGGCATGGCACGGCATGGCACCGGCATGGCACGGCATGGCACCGGCATGGCACGGCATGGCACCGGCATGGCACGGCATGGCACGGCATGGCACCGGCATGGCACGGCATGGCACCGGCATGGCACGGCATGGCACCGGCATGGCACGGCATGGCACCGGCATGGCACGGCATGGCACCGGCATGGCACGGCATGGCACCGGCATGGCACGGCATGGCACCGGCATGGCACGGCATGGCACGGTATGGCACGGCATGGCACGGCATGGCACCGGCATGGCACGGCATGGCACCGGCATGGCACGGCATGGCACCGGCATGGCACGGCATGGCACGGTATGGCACGGCATGGCACGGCATGGCACCGGCATGGCACGGCATGGCACCGGCATGGCACGGCATGGCACCGGCATGGCACCGGCATGGCACCGGCATGGCACGGCATGGCACCGGCATGGCACGGCATGGCACCGGCATGGCACGGCATGGCACCGGCATGGCACGGCATGGCACCGGCATGGCACGGCATGGCACGGTATGGCACGGCATGGCACGGCATGGCACCGGCATGGCACGGCATGGCACCGGCATGGCACGGCATGGCACGGTATGGCACGGCATGGCACGGCATGGCACCGGCATGGCACGGCATGGCACCGGCATGGCACGGCATGGCACCGGCATGGCACCGGCATGGCACCGGCATGGCACCGGCATGGCACGGCATGGCACCGGCATGGCACGGCATGGAATGGCATGGAATGGCATGGAATGGCATGGAATGGCATGGAATGGCATGGAATGGCATGGAATGGCATGGAATGGCATGGAATGGCATGGAATGACATGGAATGGCATGGAATGGCATGGAATGGCATGGAATGGCATGGAATGGCATGGAATGGCATGGAATGGCATGGAATGGCATGGAATGGCATGGAATGGCATGGAATGGCATGGAATGGCATGGAATGGCATGGAATGGCATGGAATGGCATGGAATGGCATGGAATGGCATGGAATGGCATGGAATGGCATGGCACGGCATGGCACCGGCATGGCACGGCATGGCACGGCATGGCACCGGCATGGCACCGGCACGGCACCGGCATGGCACCGGCATGGCACGGCATGGCACCGGCATGGCACGGCATGGCACCGGCATGGCACGGCATGGAATGGCATGGAATGGCATGGAATGGCATGGAATGGCATGGAATGGCATGGAATGGCATGGAATGGCATGGAATGGCATGGAATGGCATGGAATGGCATGGAATGGCATGGAATGGCATGGAATGGCATGGAATGGCATGGAATGGCATGGAATGGCATGGAATGGCATGGAATGGCATGGAATGGCATGGAATGGCATGGCACGGCATGGCACCGGCATGGCACGGCATGGCACCGGCATGGCACGGCATGGCACCGGCATGGCACGGCATGGCACGGCATTGAATGGCATGGAATGGCATGGAATGGCATGGAATGGCATGGAATGGCATGGAATGACATGGAATGGCATGGAATGGCATGGAATGGCATGGAATGGCATGGAATGGCATGGAATGGCATGGAATGGCATGGAATGGCATGGAATGGCATGGAATGGCATGGAATGACATGGAATGGCATGGAATGGCATGGAATGGCATGGAATGGCATGGAATGGCATGGAATGGCATGGAATGGCATGGAATGGCATGGAATGGCATGGAATGGCATGGAATGTCATGGAATGGCATGGAATGGCATGGAATGGCATGGAATGGCATGGAATGGCATGGCACCGCATGGCACGGCATGGCACCGGCATGGCACGGCATGGCACCGGCATGGCACGGCATTGAATGGCATGGAATGGCATGGAATGGCATGGAATGGCATGGAATGGCATGGCACCGCATGGCACGGCATGGCACCGGCATGGCACGGCATGGCACCGGCATGGCACGGCATTGAATGGCATGGAATGGCATGGAATGGCATGGAATGGCATGGAATGGCATGGAATGGCATGGAATGGCATGGAATGGCATGGAATGGCATGGAATGGCATGGAATGGCATGGAATGGCATGGAATGGCATGGAATGGCATGGAATGGCATGGAATGGCATGGCACCGCATGGAATGGCATGGCACGGCATGGAATGGCATGGCACCGCATGGAATGGCATGGCACCGCATGGCACGGCATGGAATGGCATGGCACCGGCATGGCACGGCATGGCACCCCATGGCACCGGCATGGCACGGCATGACACCGCATGGCACGGCATGGAATGGCATGGCACCGGCATGGCACCGGCATGGCATGGCATGGCACGGCATGGCATGGCATGGCACGGCATGGCATGGCATGGCACCGGCATGGCACGGCATGGCACCGGCATGGCACGGCATGGCACCGGCATGGCACGGCATGGCACCGGCATGGCACGGCATGGCACCGCATTGAGTGGCATGGAATGGCATGGAATGGCATGGACTGGCATGGAATGGCATGGAATGG
Source organism: Cryptus armator (assembly GCA_963971235.1). Classification (NCBI taxonomy): domain Eukaryota; kingdom Metazoa; phylum Arthropoda; class Insecta; order Hymenoptera; family Ichneumonidae; genus Cryptus; species Cryptus armator. The sequence continues at coordinate 51,665 of CAXARG010000340.1, forward strand.
CATGGAATGGCATGGAATGGCATGGAATGGCATGGAATGGCATGGAATGGCATGGAATGGCATGGAATGGCATGGAATGGCATGGAATGGCATGGAATGGCATGGAATGGCATGGAATGGCATGGAATGGCATGGAATGGCATGGAATGGCATGGAATGGCATGGAATGGCATGGAATGGCATGGAATGGCATGGAATGGCATGGAATGGCATGGAATGGCATGGAATGGCATGGAATGGCATGGAATGGCATGGAATGGCATGGAATGGCATGGAATGGCATGGAATGGCATGGAATGGCATGGAATGGCATGGAATGGCATGGAATGGCATGGAATGGCATGGAATGGCATGGAATGGCATGGAATGGCATGGAATGGCATGGAATGGCATGGAATGGCATGGAATGGCATGGAATGGCATGGAATGGCATGGAATGGCATGGAATGGCATGGAATGGCATGGAATGGCATGGAATGGCATGGAATGGCATGGAATGGCATGGAATGGCATGGAATGGCATGGAATGGCATGGAATGGCATGGAATGGCATGGAATGGCATGGAATGGCATGGAATGGCATGGAATGGCATGGAATGGCATGGAATGGCATGGAATGGCATGGAATGGCATGGAATGGCATGGAATGGCATGGAATGGCATGGAATGGCATGGAATGGCATGGAATGGCATGGAATGGCATGGAATGGCATGGAATGGCATGGAATGGCATGGCACGGCATGGCACCGGCATGGCACGGCATGGCACCGGCATGGCACGGCATGGCACGGCATGGCACGGCATGGCACCGGCATGGCACGGCATGGCACCGGCATGGCACGGCATGGCACCGGCATGGCACGGCATGGCACGGCATGGCACCGGCATGGCACGGCATGGCACCGGCATGGCACGGCATGGCACCGGCATGGCACGGCATGGCACCGGCATGGCACGGCATGGCACCGGCATGGCACGGCATGGAATGGCATGGAATGGCATGGAATGGCATGGAATGGCATGGAATGGCATGGAATGGCATGGAATGGCATGGAATGGCATGGAATGGCATGGAATGGCATGGAATGGCATGGAATGGCATGGAATGGCATGGAATGGCATGGAATGGCATGGAATGGCATGGAATGGCATGGAATGGCATGGAATGGCATGGAATGGCATGGAATGGCATGGAATGGCATGGAATGGCATGGAATGGCATGGAATGGCATGGAATGGCATGGAATGGCATGGAATGGCATGGAATGGCATGGAATGGCATGGAATGGCATGGAATGGCATGGAATGGCATGGAATGGCATGGAATGGCATGGAATGGCATGGAATGGCATGGAATGGCATGGAATGGCATGGAATGGCATGGAATGGCATGGAATGGCATGGAATGGCATGGAATGGCATGGAATGGCATGGAATGGCATGGAATGGCATGGAATGGCATGGAATGGCATGGAATGGCATGGAATGGCATGGAATGGCATGGAATGGCATGGAATGGCATGGCACCGGCATGGCACGGCATGGCACCGGCATGGCACGGCATGGAATGGCATGGCACGGCATGGAATGGCATGGCACGGCATGGAATGGCATGGAATGGCATGGAATGGCATGGAATGGCATGGAATGGCATGGAATGGCATGGAATGGCATGGAATGGCATGGAATGGCATGGAATGGCATGGAATGGCATGGAATGGCATGGAATGGCATGGAATGGCATGGAATGGCATGGAATGGCATGGAATGGCATGGAATGGCATGGAATGGCATGGAATGGCATGGAATGGCATGGAATGGCATGGAATGGCATGGAACGGCATGGAATGGCATGGAATGGCATGGCACGGCATGGCACCGGCATGGCACGGCATGGCACCGGCATGGCACGGCATGGCACCGGCATGGCACGGCATGGCACGGCATGGCACCCCATGGCACCGGCATGGCACGGCATGACACCGCATGGCACGGCATGGAATGGCATGGCACCGGCATGGCACCGGCATGGCATGGCATGGCACGGCATGGCATGGCATGGCACGGCATGGCATGGCATGGCACGGCATGGCACCGGCATGGCACGGCATGGCACCGGCATGGCACGGCATGGCACCGGCATGGCACGGCATGGCACCGGCATGGCACGGCATGGCACCGGCATGGCACGGCATGGCACCGCATTGAGTGGCATGGAATGGCATGGAATGGCATGGACTGGCATGGACTGGCATGGACTGGCATGGAATGGCATGGAATGGCATGGAATGGCATGGAATGGCATGGAATGGCATGGAATGGCATGGAATGGCATGGAATGGCATGGAATGGCATGGAATGGCATGGAATGGCATGGAATGGCATGGAATGGCATGGAATGGCATGGAATGGCATGGAATGGCATGGAATGGCATGGAATGGCATGGAATGGCATGGAATGGCATGGAATGGCATGGAATGGCATGGAATGGCATGGAATGGCATGGAATGGCATGGAATGGCATGGAATGGCATGGAATGGCATGGAATGGCATGGAATGGCATGGAATGGCATGGAATGGCATGGAATGGCATGGAATGGCATGGAATGGCATGGAATGGCATGGAATGGCATGGAATGGCATGGAATGGCATGGAATGGCATGGAATGGCATGGAATGGCATGGCACCGGCATGGCACGGCATGGCACCGGCATGGCACCGGCATGGCACCGGCATGGCACCGGCATGGCACGGCATGGAATGGCATGGAATGGCATGGAATGGCATGGAATGGCATGGAATGGCATGGAATGGCATGGAATGGCATGGAATGGCATGGAATGGCATGGAATGGCATGGAATGGCATGGAATGGCATGGAATGGCATGGAATGGCATGGAATGGCATGGAATGGCATGGCACCGGCATGGCACGGCATGGCACCGGCATGGCACGGCATGGCACCGGCATGGCACGGCATGGCACCGGCATGGCACGGCATGGCACCGGCATGGCACGGCATGGAATGGCATGGAATGGCATGGAATGGCATGGAATGGCATGGAATGGCATGGAATGGCATGGAATGGCATGGAATGGCATGGAATGGCATGGAATGGCATGGAATGGCATGGAATGGCATGGCACCGGCATGGCACGGCATGGCACCGGCATGGCACCGGCATGGCACGGCATGGCACCGGCATGGCACGGCATGGCACCGGCATGGCACGGCATGGCACGGCATGGCACGGCATGGCACCGGCATGGCACGGCATGGCACGGCATGGCACCGGCATGGCACGGCATGGCACCGGCATGGCACGGCATGGCACCGGCATGGCACGGCATGGCACCGGCATGGAATGGCATGGAATGGCATGGAATGGCATGGAATGGCATGGAATGGCATGGAATGGCATGGAATGGCATGGAATGGCATGGAATGGCATGGAATGGCATGGAATGGCATGGAATGGCATGGAATGGCATGGAATGGCATGGAATGGCATGGAATGGCATGGAATGGCATGGAATGGCATGGAATGGCATGGAATGGCATGGAATGGCATGGAATGGCATGGAATGGCATGGAATGGCATGGAATGGCATGGAATGGCATGGAATGGCATGGAATGGCATGGAATGGCATGGAATGGCATGGAATGGCATGGAATGGCATGGAATGGCATGGAATGGCATGGAATGGCATGGAATGGCATGGAATGGCATGGAATGGCATGGAATGGCATGGAATGGCATGGAATGGCATGGAATGGCATGGAATGGCATGGAATGGCATGGCACCGGCATGGCACGGCATGGCACCGGCATGGCACCGGCATGGCACGGCATGGCACCGGCATGGCACGGCATGGCACCGGCATGGCACGGCATGGCACCGGCATGGCACGGCATGGCACGGCATGGCACGGCATGGCACCGGCATGGCACGGCATGGCACGGCATGGCACCGGCATGGCACGGCATGGCACCGGCATGGCACGGCATGGCACCGGCATGGCACGGCATGGCACCGGCATGGCACGGCATGGCACCGGCATGGCACGGCATGGAATGGCATGGAATGGCATGGAATGGCATGGAATGGCATGGAATGGCATGGAATGGCATGGAATGGCATGGAATGGCATGGAATGGCATGGAATGGCATGGAATGGCATGGAATGGCATGGAATGGCATGGAATGGCATGGAATGGCATGGAATGGCATGGAATGGCATGGAATGGCATGGAATGGCATGGAATGGCATGGAATGGCATGGAATGGCATGGAATGGCATGGAATGGCATGGAATGGCATGGAATGGCATGGAATGGCATGGAATGGCATGGAATGGCATGGAATGGCATGGAATGGCATGGAATGGCATGGAATGGCATGGAATGGCATGGAATGGCATGGAATGGCATGGAATGGCATGGAATGGCATGGAATGGCATGGAATGGCATGGAATGGCATGGAATGGCATGGAATGGCATGGAATGGCATGGAATGGCATGGAATGGCATGGAATGGCATGGAATGGCATGGAATGGCATGGAATGGCATGGAATGGCATGGAATGGCATGGAATGGCATGGAATGGCATGGAATGGCATGGAATGGCATGGCACCGGCATGGCACGGCATGGCACCGGCATGGCACCGGCATGGCACGGCATGGCACCGGCATGGCACGGCATGGCACCGGCATGGCACGGCATGGCACCGGCATGGCACGGCATGGCACGGCATGGCACCGGCATGGCACGGCATGGCACCGGCATGGCACGGCATGGCACCGGCATGGCACGGCATGGCACCGGCATGGCACGGCATGGCACGGCATTGAATGGCATGGAATGGCATGGAATGGCATGGAATGGCATGGAATGGCATGGAATGGCATGGAATGGCATGGAATGGCATGGAATGGCATGGAATGGCATGGAATGGCATGGAATGGCATGGAATGGCATGGAATGGCATGGAATGGCATGGAATGGCATGGAATGGCATGGAATGGCATGGAATGGCATGGAATGGCATGGAATGGCATGGAATGGCATGGAATGGCATGGAATGGCATGGAATGGCATGGAATGGCATGGAATGGCATGGAATGGCATGGAATGGCATGGAATGGCATGGAATGGCATGGAATGGCATGGAATGGCATGGAATGGCATGGAATGGCATGGAATGGCATGGAATGGCATGGAATGGCATGGAATGGCATGGAATGGCATGGAATGGCATGGAATGGCATGGAATGGCATGGAATGGCATGGAATGGCATGGAATGGCATGGAATGGCATGGAATGGCATGGAATGGCATGGAATGGCATGGAATGGCATGGAATGGCATGGAATGGCATGGAATGGCATGGAATGGCATGGAATGGCATGGAATGGCATGGAATGGCATGGAATGGCATGGAATGGCATGGAATGGCATGGAATGGCATGGAATGGCATGGAATGGCATGGAATGGCATGGAATGGCATGGAATGGCATGGAATGGCATGGAATGGCATGGAATGGCATGGAATGGCATGGAATGGCATGGAATGGCATGGAATGGCATGGAATGGCATGGAATGGCATGGAATGGCATGGAATGGCATGGAATGGCATGGAATGGCATGGAATGGCATGGAATGGCATGGAATGGCATGGAATGGCATGGAATGGCATGGCACCGGCATGGCACCGGCATGGCACCGGCATGGCACCGGCATGGCACGGCATGGCACCGGCATGGCACGGCATGGCACCGGCATGGCACGGCATGGCACGGCATGGCACCGGCATGGCACGGCATGGCACCGGCATGGCACGGCATGGCACCGGCATGGCACGGCATGGCACCGGCATGGCACGGCATGGCACCGGCATGGCACGGCATGGCACCGGCATGGCACGGCATGGCACCGGCATGGCACGGCATGGCACCGGCATGGCACGGCATTGAATGGCATGGAATGGCATGGAATGGCATGGAATGGCATGGAATGGCATGGAATGGCATGGAATGGCATGGAATGGCATGGAATGGCATGGAATGGCATGGAATGGCATGGAATGGCATGGAATGGCATGGAATGGCATGGAATGGCATGGAATGGCATGGAATGGCATGGAATGGCATGGAATGGCATGGAATGGCATGGAATGGCATGGAATGGCATGGAATGGCATGGAATGGCATGGAATGGCATGGAATGGCATGGAATGGCATGGAATGGCATGGAATGGCATGGAATGGCATGGAATGGCATGGAATGGCATGGAATGGCATGGAATGGCATGGAATGGCATGGAATGGCATGGAATGGCATGGAATGGCATGGAATGGCATGGAATGGCATGGAATGGCATGGAATGGCATGGAATGGCATGGAATGGCATGGAATGGCATGGAATGGCATGGAATGGCATGGAATGGCATGGAATGGCATGGAATGGCATGGAATGGCATGGAATGGCATGGAATGGCATGGAATGGCATGGAATGGCATGGAATGGCATGGAATGGCATGGAATGGCATGGAATGGCATGGAATGGCATGGAATGGCATGGAATGGCATGGAATGGCATGGAATGGCATGGAATGGCATGGAATGGCATGGAATGGCATGGAATGGCATGGAATGGCATGGAATGGCATGGAATGGCATGGAATGGCATGGAATGGCATGGAATGGCATGGAATGGCATGGAATGGCATGGAATGGCATGGAATGGCATGGAATGGCATGGAATGGCATGGAATGGCATGGAATGGCATGGAATGGCATGGAATGGCATGGAATGGCATGGAATGGCATGGAATGGCATGGAATGGCATGGAATGGCATGGAATGGCATGGAATGGCATGGAATGGCATGGAATGGCATGGAATGGCATGGAATGGCATGGAATGGCATGGAATGGCATGGAATGGCATGGAATGGCATGGAATGGCATGGAATGGCATGGAATGGCATGGAATGGCATGGAATGGCATGGAATGGCATGGAATGGCATGGAATGGCATGGAATGGCATGGAATGGCATGGAATGGCATGGAATGGCATGGAATGGCATGGAATGGCATGGAATGGCATGGAATGGCATGGAATGGCATGGAATGGCATGGCACGGCATGGCACGGCATGGCACCGGCATGGCACGGCATGGCACCGGCATGGCACGGCATGGCACCGGCATGGCACGGCATGGCACCGGCATGGCACGGTATGGCACCGGCATGGCACGGCATGGCACCGGCATGGCACCGGCATGGCACGGCATGGCACCGGCATGGCACGGCATGGCACGGCATGGCACCGGCATGGCACGGCATGGAATGGCATGGCACGGCATGGAATGGCATGGCACGGCATGGAATGGCATGGAATGGCATGGAATGGCATGGAATGGCATGGAATGGCATGGAATGGCATGGAATGGCATGGAATGGCATGGAATGGCATGGAATGGCATGGAATGGCATGGAATGGCATGGAATGGCATGGAATGGCATGGAATGGCATGGAATGGCATGGAATGGCATGGAATGGCATGGAATGGCATGGAATGGCATGGAATGGCATGGAATGGCATGGCACCGCATGGCACGGCATGGCACCGGCATGGCACGGCATGGCACCGGCATGGCACCGGCATGGCACGGCATGGCACCGGCATGGCACGGCATGGCACCGGCATGGCACGGCATGGCACCGGCATGGCACGGCATGGCACCGGCATGGCACGGCATGGCACCGGCATGGCACGGCATGGAATGGCATGGAATGGCATGGAATGGCATGGAATGGCATGGAATGGCATGGAATGGCATGGAATGGCATGGAATGGCATGGAATGGCATGGAATGGCATGGAATGGCATGGAATGGCATGGAATGGCATGGAATGGCATGGAATGGCATGGAATGGCATGGAATGGCATGGAATGGCATGGAATGGCATGGAATGGCATGGAATGGCATGGAATGGCATGGAATGGCATGGAATGGCATGGAATGGCATGGAATGGCATGGAATGGCATGGAATGGCATGGAATGGCATGGAATGGCATGGAATGGCATGGAATGGCATGGAATGGCATGGAATGGCATGGAATGGCATGGAATGGCATGGAATGGCATGGAATGGCATGGCACGGCATGGCACCGGCATGGCACGGCATGGCACCGGCATGGCACGGCATGGCACGGCATGGCACGGCATGGCACCGGCATGGCACGGCATGGCACCGGCATGGCACGGCATGGCACCGGCATGGCACGGCATGGCACCGGCATGGCACGGCATGGCACGGCATGGCACCGGCATGGCACGGCATGGCACCGGCATGGCACGGCATGGCACCGGCATGGCACGGCATGGCACCGGCATGGCACGGCATGGCACCGGCATGGCACGGCATGGCACCGGCATGGCACGGCATGGCACCGGCATGGCACGGCATGGAATGGCATGGAATGGCATGGAATGGCATGGAATGGCATGGAATGGCATGGAATGGCATGGAATGGCATGGAATGGCATGGAATGGCATGGAATGGCATGGAATGGCATGGAATGGCATGGAATGGCATGGAATGGCATGGAATGGCATGGAATGGCATGGAATGGCATGGAATGGCATGGAATGGCATGGAATGGCATGGAATGGCATGGAATGGCATGGAATGGCATGGAATGGCATGGAATGGCATGGAATGGCATGGAATGGCATGGAATGGCATGGAATGGCATGGAATGGCATGGAATGGCATGGAATGGCATGGAATGGCATGGAATGGCATGGAATGGCATGGAATGGCATGGAATGGCATGGAATGGCATGGAATGGCATGGAATGGCATGGAATGGCATGGAATGGCATGGAATGGCATGGAATGGCATGGAATGGCATGGAATGGCATGGAATGGCATGGAATGGCATGGAATGGCATGGAATGGCATGGAATGGCATGGAATGGCATGGAATGGCATGGAATGGCATGGAATGGCATGGAATGGCATGGAATGGCATGGAATGGCATGGAATGGCATGGAATGGCATGGAATGGCATGGAATGGCATGGAATGGCATGGAATGGCATGGAATGGCATGGAATGGCATGGAATGGCATGGAATGGCATGGCACGGCATGGCACGGCATGGCACCGGCATGGCACGGCATGGCACCGGCATGGCACGGCATGGCACCGGCATGGCACGGCATGGCACCGGCATGGCACGGCATGGCACCGGCATGGCACGGCATGGCACCGGCATGGCACGGCATGGCACCGGCATGGCACCGGCATGGCACGGCATGGCACCGGCATGGCACGGCATGGCACGGCATGGCACCGGCATGGCACGGCATGGAATGGCATGGCACGGCATGGAATGGCATGGAATGGCATGGAATGGCATGGAATGGCATGGAATGGCATGGAATGGCATGGAATGGCATGGAATGGCATGGAATGGCATGGAATGGCATGGAATGGCATGGAATGGCATGGAATGGCATGGAATGGCATGGAATGGCATGGAATGGCATGGAATGGCATGGAATGGCATGGAATGGCATGGAATGGCATGGAATGGCATGGAATGGCATGGAATGGCATGGAATGGCATGGAATGGCATGGAATGGCATGGAATGGCATGGAATGGCATGGAATGGCATGGAATGGCATGGAATGGCATGGAATGGCATGGAATGGCATGGAATGGCATGGAATGGCATGGAATGGCATGGAATGGCATGGAATGGCATGGAATGGCATGGCACGGCATGGCACCGGCATGGCACGGCATGGCACCGGCATGGCACGGCATGGCACCGGCATGGCACGGCATGGCACCGCATGGCACGGCATGGCACCGGCATGGCACGGCATGGCACCGGCATGGCACGGCATGGCACCGGCATGGCACGGCATGGCACCGGCATGGCACGGCATGGCACCGCATGGCACGGCATGGCACCGGCATGGCACGGCATGGCACCGGCATGGCACGGCATGGCACGGCATGGCACCGGCATGGCACGGCATGGCACCGGCATGGCACGGCATGGAATGGCATGGAATGGCATGGAATGGCATGGAATGGCATGGAATGGCATGGAATGGCATGGAATGGCATGGAATGGCATGGAATGGCATGGAATGGCATGGAATGGCATGGAATGGCATGGAATGGCATGGAATGGCATGGAATGGCATGGAATGGCATGGAATGGCATGGAATGGCATGGAATGGCATGGAATGGCATGGAATGGCATGGAATGGCATGGAATGGCATGGAATGGCATGGAATGGCATGGAATGGCATGGAATGGCATGGAATGGCATGGAATGGCATGGAATGGCATGGAATGGCATGGAATGGCATGGAATGGCATGGAATGGCATGGAATGGCATGGAATGGCATGGAATGGCATGGAATGGCATGGAATGGCATGGAATGGCATGGAATGGCATGGAATGGCATGGAATGGCATGGAATGGCATGGAATGGCATGGAATGGCATGGAATGGCATGGAATGGCATGGAATGGCATGGAATGGCATGGAATGGCATGGAATGGCATGGAATGGCATGGAATGGCATGGAATGGCATGGAATGGCATGGAATGGCATGGCACCGGCATGGCACCGGCATGGCACCGGCATGGCACCGGCATGGCACGGCATGGCACCGGCATGGCACGGCATGGCACCGGCATGGCACGGCATGGCACGGCATGGCACCGGCATGGCACGGCATGGCACCGGCATGGCACGGCATGGCACCGGCATGGCACGGCATGGCACCGGCATGGCACGGCATGGCACCGGCATGGCACGGCATGGCACCGGCATGGCACGGCATGGCACCGGCATGGCACGGCATGGCACCGGCATGGCACCGGCATGGCACGGCATGGCACGGCATTGAATGGCATTGAATGGCATGGAATGGCATGGAATGGCATGGAATGGCATGGAATGGCATGGAATGGCATGGAATGGCATGGAATGGCATGGAATGGCATGGAATGGCATGGAATGGCATGGAATGGCATGGAATGGCATGGAATGGCATGGAATGGCATGGAATGGCATGGAATGGCATGGAATGGCATGGAATGGCATGGAATGGCATGGAATGGCATGGAATGGCATGGAATGGCATGGAATGGCATGGAATGGCATGGCACGGCATGGCACGGCATGGCACCGGCATGGCACGGCATGGCACGGCATGGCACCGGCATGGCACGGCATGGCACCGGCATGGCACGGCATGGCACCGGCATGGCACGGCATGGCACCGGCATGGCACGGCATGGCACCGGCATGGCACGGCATGGCACCGGCATGGCACCGGCATGGCACGGCATGGCACCGGCATGGCACGGCATGGCACCGGCATGGCACGGCATGGAATGGCATGGAATGGCATGGAATGGCATGGAATGGCATGGAATGGCATGGAATGGCATGGAATGGCATGGAATGGCATGGAATGGCATGGAATGGCATGGAATGGCATGGAATGGCATGGAATGGCATGGAATGGCATGGAATGGCATGGAATGGCATGGAATGGCATGGAATGGCATGGAATGGCATGGAATGGCATGGAATGGCATGGAATGGCATGGAATGGCATGGAATGGCATGGAATGGCATGGAATGGCATGGAATGGCATGGAATGGCATGGAATGGCATGGAATGGCATGGAATGGCATGGAATGGCATGGAATGGCATGGAATGGCATGGAATGGCATGGAATGGCATGGAATGGCATGGAATGGCATGGAATGGCATGGAATGGCATGGAATGGCATGGAATGGCATGGAATGGCATGGAATGGCATGGAATGGCATGGAATGGCATGGAATGGCATGGAATGGCATGGAATGGCATGGAATGGCATGGAATGGCATGGAATGGCATGGAATGGCATGGAATGGCATGGAATGGCATGGAATGGCATGGAATGGCATGGAATGGCATGGAATGGCATGGAATGGCATGGAATGGCATGGAATGGCATGGAATGGCATGGAATGACATGGAATGGCATGGAATGGCATCGAATGGCATGGCACCGCATGGCACGGCATGGCACGGCATGGCACGGCATGGCACGGCATGGCACGGCATGGCACGGCATGGCACCGGCATGGCACGGCATGGCACGGCATGGCACCGGCATGGCACGGCATGGCACCGGCATGGCACGGCATGGCACGGCATGGCACCGGCATGGCACGGCATGGCACCGGCATGGCACGGCATGGCACCGGCATGGCACGGCATGGCACCGGCATGGCACGGCATGGCACCGGCATGGCACGGCATGGCACCGGCATGGCACGGCATGGCACCGGCATGGCACGGCATGGCACCGGCATGGCACGGCATGGCACGGTATGGCACGGCATGGCACGGCATGGCACCGGCATGGCACGGCATGGCACCGGCATGGCACGGCATGGCACGGTATGGCACGGCATGGCACGGCATGGCACCGGCATGGCACGGCATGGCACCGGCATGGCACCGGCATGGCACCGGCATGGCACCGGCATGGCACCGGCATGGCACCGGCATGGCACGGCATGGCACCGGCATGGCACGGCATGGCACCGGCATGGCACGGCATGGAATGGCATGGAATGGCATGGAATGGCATGGAATGGCATGGAATGGCATGGAATGGCATGGAATGGCATGGAATGGCATGGAATGACATGGAATGGCATGGAATGGCATGGAATGGCATGGAATGGCATGGAATGGCATGGAATGGCATGGAATGGCATGGAATGGCATGGAATGGCATGGAATGGCATGGAATGGCATGGAATGGCATGGAATGGCATGGAATGGCATGGAATGGCATGGAATGGCATGGAATGGCATGGAATGGCATGGAATGGCATGGAATGGCATGGAATGGCATGGCACCGGCATGGCACGGCATGGCACCGGCATGGCACGGCATGGCACCGGCATGGCACCGGCACGGCACCGGCATGGCACCGGCATGGCACCGGCATGGCACGGCATGGCACCGGCATGGCACGGCATGGAATGGCATGGCACGGCATGGAATGGCATGGCACGGCATGGAATGGCATGGAATGGCATGGAATGGCATGGAATGGCATGGAATGGCATGGAATGGCATGGAATGGCATGGAATGGCATGGAATGGCATGGAATGGCATGGAATGGCATGGAATGGCATGGAATGGCATGGAATGGCATGGAATGGCATGGAATGGCATGGAATGGCATGGAATGGCATGGAATGGCATGGAATGGCATGGAATGGCATGGAATGGCATGGAATGGCATGGAATGGCATGGAACGGCATGGAATGGCATGGAATGGCATGGCACGGCATGGCACCGGCATGGCACGGCATGGCACCGGCATGGCACGGCATGGCACCGGCATGGCACGGCATGGCACCCCATGGCACCGGCATGGCACGGCATGACACCGCATGGCACGGCATGGAATGGCATGGCACCGGCATGGCACCGGCATGGCATGGCATGGCACGGCATGGCATGGCATGGCACGGCATGGCATGGCATGGCACGGCATGGCACCGGCATGGCACGGCATGGCACCGGCATGGCACGGCATGGCACCGGCATGGCACGGCATGGCACCGGCATGGCACGGCATGGCACCGGCATGGCACGGCATGGCACCGCATTGAGTGGCATGGAATGGCATGGACTGGCATGGACTGGCATGGACTGGCATGGAATGGCATGGAATGGCATGGAATGGCATGGAATGGCATGGAATGGCATGGAATGGCATGGAATGGCATGGAATGGCATGGAATGGCATGGAATGGCATGGAATGGCATGGAATGGCATGGAATGGCATGGAATGGCATGGAATGGCATGGAATGGCATGGAATGGCATGGAATGGCATGGAATGGCATGGAATGGCATGGAATGGCATGGAATGGCATGGAATGGCATGGAATGGCATGGAATGGCATGGAATGGCATGGAATGGCATGGAATGGCATGGAATGGCATGGAATGGCATGGAATGGCATGGAATGGCATGGAATGGCATGGAATGGCATGGAATGGCATGGAATGGCATGGAATGGCATGGAATGGCATGGAATGGCATGGAATGGCATGGAATGGCATGGAATGGCATGGAATGGCATGGAATGGCATGGAATGGCATGGAATGGCATGGAATGGCATGGAATGGCATGGCACGGCATGGCACGGCATGGCACCGGCATGGCACGGCATGGCACCGGCATGGCACGGCATGGCACCGGCATGGCACGGCATGGCACCGGCATGGCACGGCATGGCACCGGCATGGCACGGCATGGCACCGGCATGGCACGGCATGGCACCGGCATGGCACCGGCATGGCACGGCATGGCACCGGCATGGCACGGCATGGCACGGCATGGCACCGGCATGGCACGGCATGGAATGGCATGGCACGGCATGGAATGGCATGGAATGGCATGGAATGGCATGGAATGGCATGGAATGGCATGGAATGGCATGGAATGGCATGGAATGGCATGGAATGGCATGGAATGGCATGGAATGGCATGGAATGGCATGGAATGGCATGGAATGGCATGGAATGGCATGGAATGGCATGGAATGGCATGGAATGGCATGGAATGGCATGGAATGGCATGGAATGGCATGGAATGGCATGGAATGGCATGGAATGGCATGGAATGGCATGGAATGGCATGGAATGGCATGGAATGGCATGGAATGGCATGGAATGGCATGGAATGGCATGGAATGGCATGGAATGGCATGGAATGGCATGGAATGGCATGGAATGGCATGGAATGGCATGGAATGGCATGGAATGGCATGGAATGGCATGGAATGGCATGGAATGGCATGGAATGGCATGGAATGGCATGGAATGGCATGGCACGGCATGGCACCGGCATGGCACGGCATGGCACCGGCATGGCACGGCATGGCACGGCATGGCACGGCATGGCACCGGCATGGCACGGCATGGCACCGGCATGGCACGGCATGGCACCGGCATGGCACGGCATGGCACCGGCATGGCACGGCATGGCACGGCATGGCACCGGCATGGCACGGCATGGCACCGGCATGGCACGGCATGGCACCGGCATGGCACGGCATGGCACCGGCATGGCACGGCATGGCACCGGCATGGCACGGCATGGCACCGGCATGGCACGGCATGGCACCGGCATGGCACCGGCATGGCACGGCATGGAATGGCATGGAATGGCATGGAATGGCATGGAATGGCATGGAATGGCATGGAATGGCATGGAATGGCATGGAATGGCATGGAATGGCATGGAATGGCATGGAATGGCATGGAATGGCATGGAATGGCATGGAATGGCATGGAATGGCATGGAATGGCATGGAATGGCATGGAATGGCATGGAATGGCATGGAATGGCATGGAATGGCATGGAATGGCATGGAATGGCATGGAATGGCATGGAATGGCATGGAATGGCATGGAATGGCATGGAATGGCATGGAATGGCATGGAATGGCATGGAATGGCATGGAATGGCATGGAATGGCATGGAATGGCATGGAATGGCATGGAATGGCATGGAATGGCATGGAATGGCATGGAATGGCATGGAATGGCATGGAATGGCATGGAATGGCATGGAATGGCATGGAATGGCATGGAATGGCATGGAATGGCATGGAATGGCATGGAATGGCATGGAATGGCATGGAATGGCATGGAATGGCATGGAATGGCATGGAATGGCATGGAATGGCATGGAATGGCATGGAATGGCATGGAATGGCATGGAATGGCATGGAATGGCATGGAATGGCATGGAATGGCATGGAATGGCATGGAATGGCATGGAATGGCATGGAATGGCATGGAATGGCATGGAATGGCATGGAATGGCATGGAATGGCATGGAATGGCATGGAATGGCATGGCACGGCATGGCACGGCATGGCACCGGCATGGCACGGCATGGCACCGGCATGGCACGGCATGGCACCGGCATGGCACGGCATGGCACCGGCATGGCACGGCATGGCACCGGCATGGCACGGCATGGCACCGGCATGGCACGGCATGGCACCGGCATGGCACGGCATGGCACGGCATGGCACCGGCATGGCACGGCATGGAATGGCATGGCACGGCATGGAATGGCATGGAATGGCATGGAATGGCATGGAATGGCATGGAATGGCATGGAATGGCATGGAATGGCATGGAATGGCATGGAATGGCATGGAATGGCATGGAATGGCATGGAATGGCATGGAATGGCATGGAATGGCATGGAATGGCATGGAATGGCATGGAATGGCATGGAATGGCATGGAATGGCATGGAATGGCATGGAATGGCATGGAATGGCATGGAATGGCATGGAATGGCATGGAATGGCATGGAATGGCATGGAATGGCATGGAATGGCATGGAATGGCATGGAATGGCATGGAATGGCATGGAATGGCATGGAATGGCATGGAATGGCATGGAATGGCATGGAATGGCATGGAATGGCATGGAATGGCATGGAATGGCATGGAATGGCATGGCACGGCATGGCACCGGCATGGCACGGCATGGCACCGGCATGGCACGGCTTGGCACCGCATGGCACGGCATGGCACCGGCATGGCACGGCATGGCACCGGCATGGCACGGCATGGCACCGGCATGGCACGGCATGGCACGGCATGGCACCGGCATGGCACGGCATGGCACCGGCATGGCACGGCATGGCACCGGCATGGCACGGCATGGCACCGGCATGGCACGGCATGGCACCGGCATGGCACGGCATGGCACCGGCATGGCACGGCATGGAATGGCATGGAATGGCATGGAATGGCATGGAATGGCATGGAATGGCATGGAATGGCATGGAATGGCATGGAATGGCATGGAATGGCATGGAATGGCATGGAATGGCATGGAATGGCATGGAATGGCATGGAATGGCATGGAATGGCATGGAATGGCATGGAATGGCATGGAATGGCATGGAATGGCATGGAATGGCATGGAATGGCATGGAATGGCATGGAATGGCATGGAATGGCATGGAATGGCATGGAATGGCATGGAATGGCATGGAATGGCATGGAATGGCATGGAATGGCATGGAATGGCATGGAATGGCATGGAATGGCATGGAATGGCATGGAATGGCATGGAATGGCATGGAATGGCATGGAATGGCATGGAATGGCATGGAATGGCATGGAATGGCATGGAATGGCATGGAATGGCATGGAATGGCATGGAATGGCATGGAATGGCATGGAATGGCATGGAATGGCATGGAATGGCATGGAATGGCATGGAATGGCATGGAATGGCATGGCACCGGCATGGCACCGGCATGGCACCGGCATGGCACCGGCATGGCACGGCATGGCACCGGCATGGCACGGCATGGCACCGGCATGGCACGGCATGGCACGGCATGGCACCGGCATGGCACGGCATGGCACCGGCATGGCACGGCATGGCACCGGCATGGCACGGCATGGCACCGGCATGGCACGGCATGGCACCGGCATGGCACGGCATGGCACCGGCATGGCACGGCATGGCACCGGCATGGCACGGCATGGCACCGGCATGGCACCGGCATGGCACGGCATGGCACGGCATTGAATGGCATTGAATGGCATGGAATGGCATGGAATGGCATGGAATGGCATGGAATGGCATGGAATGGCATGGAATGGCATGGAATGGCATGGAATGGCATGGAATGGCATGGAATGGCATGGAATGGCATGGAATGGCATGGAATGGCATGGAATGGCATGGAATGGCATGGAATGGCATGGAATGGCATGGAATGGCATGGAATGGCATGGAATGGCATGGAATGGCATGGAATGGCATGGAATGGCATGGCACGGCATGGCACGGCATGGCACCGGCATGGCACGGCATGGCACGGCATGGCACCGGCATGGCACGGCATGGCACCGGCATGGCACGGCATGGCACCGGCATGGCACGGCATGGCACCGGCATGGCACGGCATGGCACCGGCATGGCACGGCATGGCACCGGCATGGCACGGCATGGCACCGGCATGGCACGGCATGGCACCGGCATGGCACCGGCATGGCACGGCATGGCACCGGCATGGCACGGCATGGCACCGGCATGGCACGGCATGGAATGGCATGGAATGGCATGGAATGGCATGGAATGGCATGGAATGGCATGGAATGGCATGGAATGGCATGGAATGGCATGGAATGGCATGGAATGGCATGGAATGGCATGGAATGGCATGGAATGGCATGGAATGGCATGGAATGGCATGGAATGGCATGGAATGGCATGGAATGGCATGGAATGGCATGGAATGGCATGGAATGGCATGGAATGGCATGGAATGGCATGGAATGGCATGGAATGGCATGGAATGGCATGGAATGGCATGGAATGGCATGGAATGGCATGGAATGGCATGGAATGGCATGGAATGGCATGGAATGGCATGGAATGGCATGGAATGGCATGGAATGGCATGGAATGGCATGGAATGGCATGGAATGGCATGGAATGGCATGGAATGGCATGGAATGGCATGGAATGGCATGGAATGGCATGGAATGGCATGGAATGGCATGGAATGGCATGGAATGGCATGGAATGGCATGGAATGGCATGGAATGGCATGGAATGGCATGGAATGGCATGGAATGGCATGGAATGGCATGGAATGGCATGGAATGGCATGGAATGGCATGGAATGGCATGGAATGGCATGGAATGGCATGGAATGGCATGGAATGGCATGGAATGGCATGGAATGGCATGGAATGGCATGGAATGGCATGGAATGGCATGGAATGGCATGGAATGGCATGGAATGGCATGGAATGGCATGGAATGGCATGGAATGGCATGGAATGGCATGGAATGGCATGGAATGGCATGGAATGGCATGGAATGGCATGGAATGGCATGGAATGGCATGGAATGGCATGGAATGGCATGGAATGGCATGGAATGGCATGGAATGACATGGAATGGCATGGAATGGCATCGAATGGCATGGCACCGCATGGCACGGCATGGCACGGCATGGCACGGCATGGCACGGCATGGCACGGCATGGCACGGCATGGCACCGGCATGGCACGGCATGGCACGGCATGGCACCGGCATGGCACGGCATGGCACCGGCATGGCACGGCATGGCACGGCATGGCACCGGCATGGCACGGCATGGCACCGGCATGGCACGGCATGGCACCGGCATGGCACGGCATGGCACCGGCATGGCACGGCATGGCACCGGCATGGCACGGCATGGCACCGGCATGGCACGGCATGGCACCGGCATGGCACGGCATGGCACCGGCATGGCACGGCATGGCACGGTATGGCACGGCATGGCACGGCATGGCACCGGCATGGCACGGCATGGCACCGGCATGGCACGGCATGGCACGGTATGGCACGGCATGGCACGGCATGGCACCGGCATGGCACGGCATGGCACCGGCATGGCACCGGCATGGCACCGGCATGGCACCGGCATGGCACCGGCATGGCACCGGCATGGCACGGCATGGCACCGGCATGGCACGGCATGGCACCGGCATGGCACGGCATGGAATGGCATGGAATGGCATGGAATGGCATGGAATGGCATGGAATGGCATGGAATGGCATGGAATGGCATGGAATGGCATGGAATGACATGGAATGGCATGGAATGGCATGGAATGGCATGGAATGGCATGGAATGGCATGGAATGGCATGGAATGGCATGGAATGGCATGGAATGGCATGGAATGGCATGGAATGGCATGGAATGGCATGGAATGGCATGGAATGGCATGGAATGGCATGGAATGGCATGGAATGGCATGGAATGGCATGGAATGGCATGGAATGGCATGGCACCGGCATGGCACGGCATGGCACCGGCATGGCACGGCATGGCACCGGCATGGCACCGGCACGGCACCGGCATGGCACCGGCATGGCACCGGCATGGCACGGCATGGCACCGGCATGGCACGGCATGGAATGGCATGGCACGGCATGGAATGGCATGGCACGGCATGGAATGGCATGGAATGGCATGGAATGGCATGGAATGGCATGGAATGGCATGGAATGGCATGGAATGGCATGGAATGGCATGGAATGGCATGGAATGGCATGGAATGGCATGGAATGGCATGGAATGGCATGGAATGGCATGGAATGGCATGGAATGGCATGGAATGGCATGGAATGGCATGGAATGGCATGGAATGGCATGGAATGGCATGGAATGGCATGGAACGGCATGGAATGGCATGGAATGGCATGGCACGGCATGGCACCGGCATGGCACGGCATGGCACCGGCATGGCACGGCATGGCACCGGCATGGCACGGCATGGCACGGCATGGCACCCCATGGCACCGGCATGGCACGGCATGACACCGCATGGCACGGCATGGAATGGCATGGCACCGGCATGGCACCGGCATGGCATGGCATGGCACGGCATGGCATGGCATGGCACGGCATGGCATGGCATGGCACGGCATGGCACCGGCATGGCACGGCATGGCACCGGCATGGCACGGCATGGCACCGGCATGGCACGGCATGGCACCGGCATGGCACGGCATGGCACCGGCATGGCACGGCATGGCACCGCATTGAGTGGCATGGAATGGCATGGAATGGCATGGACTGGCATGGACTGGCATGGACTGGCATGGAATGGCATGGAATGGCATGGAATGGCATGGAATGGCATGGAATGGCATGGAATGGCATGGAATGGCATGGAATGGCATGGAATGGCATGGAATGGCATGGAATGGCATGGAATGGCATGGAATGGCATGGAATGGCATGGAATGGCATGGAATGGCATGGAATGGCATGGAATGGCATGGAATGGCATGGAATGGCATGGAATGGCATGGAATGGCATGGAATGGCATGGAATGGCATGGAATGGCATGGAATGGCATGGAATGGCATGGAATGGCATGGAATGGCATGGAATGGCATGGAATGGCATGGAATGGCATGGAATGGCATGGAATGGCATGGAATGGCATGGAATGGCATGGAATGGCATGGAATGGCATGGAATGGCATGGAATGGCATGGAATGGCATGGAATGGCATGGAATGGCATGGAATGGCATGGAATGGCATGGAATGGCACGGAATGGCACGGAATGGCATGGAATGGCATGGAATGGCATGGAATGGCATGGAATGGCATGGAATGGCATGGAATGGCATGGAATGGCATGGAATGGCATGGAATGGCATGGAATGGCATGGAATGGCATGGAATGGCATGGAATGGCATGGAATGGCATGGAATGGCATGGAATGGCATGGAATGGCATGGAATGGCATGGAATGGCATGGAATGGCATGGCACGGCATGGCACCGGCATGGCACGGCATGGCACCGGCATGGCACGGCATGGCACGGCATGGCACGGCATGGCACCGGCATGGCACGGCATGGCACCGGCATGGCACGGCATGGCACCGGCATGGCACGGCATGGCACGGCATGGCACCGGCATGGCACCGGCATGGCACGGCATGGCACCGGCATGGCACGGCATGGCACCGGCATGGCACGGCATGGCACCGGCATGGCACGGCATGGCACCGGCATGGCACGGCATGGAATGGCATGGAATGGCATGGAATGGCATGGAATGGCATGGAATGGCATGGAATGGCATGGAATGGCATGGAATGGCATGGATGCATGGAATGGCATGGAATGGCATGGAATGGCATGGAATGGCATGGAATGGCATGGAATGGCATGGAATGGCATGGAATGGCATGGAATGGCATGGAATGGCATGGAATGGCATGGAATGGCATGGAATGGCATGGAATGGCATGGAATGGCATGGAATGGCATGGAATGGCATGGAATGGCATGGAATGGCATGGAATGGCATGGAATGGCATGGAATGGCATGGAATGGCATGGAATGGCATGGAATGGCATGGAATGGCATGGAATGGCATGGAATGGCATGGAATGGCATGGAATGGCATGGAATGGCATGGAATGGCATGGAATGGCATGGAATGGCATGGAATGGCATGGAATGCATGGAATGGCATGGAATGGCATGGAATGGCATGGAATGGCATGGAATGGCATGGAATGGCATGGAATGGCATGGAATGGCATGGAATGGCATGGAATGGCATGGAATGGCATGGAATGGCATGGAATGGCATGGAATGGCATGGAATGGCATGGAATGGCATGGGAATGGCATGGAATGGCATGGAATGGCATGGAATGGCATGGAATGGCATGGAATGGCATGGAATGGCATGGAATGGCATGGAATGGCATGGAATGGCATGGAATGGCATGGAATGGCATGGAATGGCATGGAATGGCATGGAATGGCATGGAATGGCATGGAATGGCATGGAATGGCATGGAATGGCATGGAATGGCATGGAATGGCATGGAATGGCATGGAATGGCATGGAATGGCATGGAATGGCATGGAATGGCATGGAATGGCATGGAATGGCATGGAATGGCATGGAATGGCATGGAATGGCATGGAATGGCATGGAATGGCATGGAATGGCATGGAATGGCATGGAATGGCATGGAATGGCATGGAATGGCATGGCACCGGCATGGCACGGCATGGCACCGGCATGGCACCGGCATGGCACGGCATGGAATGGCATGGAATGGCATGGAATGGCATGGAATGGCATGGAATGGCATGGAATGGCATGGAATGGCATGGAATGGCATGGAATGGCATGGAATGGCATGGAATGGCATGGAATGGCATGGAATGGCATGGAATGGCATGGAATGGCATGGAATGGCATGGAATGGCATGGAATGGCATGGAATGGCATGGAATGGCATGGAATGGCATGGAATGGCATGGAATGGCATGGAATGGCATGGAATGGCATGGAATGGCATGGAATGGCATGGAATGGCATGGAATGGCATGGAATGGCATGGAATGGCATGGAATGGCATGGAATGGCATGGAATGGCATGGAATGGCATGGAATGGCATGGAATGGCATGGAATGGCATGGAATGGCATGGAATGGCATGGAATGGCATGGAATGGCATGGAATGGCATGGAATGGCATGGAATGGCATGGAATGGCATGGAATGGCATGGAATGGCATGGAATGGCATGGAATGGCATGGAATGGCATGGAATGGCATGGAATGGCATGGAATGGCATGGAATGGCATGGAATGGCATGGAATGGCATGGAATGGCATGGAATGGCATGGAATGGCATGGAATGGCATGGAATGGCATGGAATGGCATGGAATGGCATGGAATGGCATGGAATGGCATGGAATGGCATGGAATGGCATGGAATGGCATGGAATGGCATGGAATGGCATGGAATGGCATGGAATGGCATGGAATGGCATGGAATGGCATGGAATGGCATGGAATGGCATGGAATGGCATGGAATGGCATGGAATGGCATGGAATGGCATGGAATGGCATGGAATGGCATGGAATGGCATGGAATGGCATGGAATGGCATGGAATGGCATGGAATGGCATGGAATGGCATGGAATGGCATGGAATGGCATGGAATGGCATGGAATGGCATGGAATGGCATGGAATGGCATGGAATGGCATGGAATGGCATGGAATGGCATGGAATGGCATGGAATGGCATGGAATGGCATGGAATGGCATGGAATGGCATGGAATGGCATGGAATGGCATGGAATGGCATGGAATGGCATGGAATGGCATGGAATGGCATGGAATGGCATGGAATGGCATGGAATGGCATGGAATGGCATGGAATGGCATGGAATGGCATGGAATGGCATGGAATGGCATGGAATGGCATGGAATGGCATGGAATGGCATGGAATGGCATGGAATGGCATGGAATGGCATGGAATGGCATGGAATGGCATGGAATGGCATGGAATGGCATGGAATGGCATGGAATGGCATGGCACGGCCATGGCACGGCATGGCACCGGCATGGCACGGCATGGCACCGGCATGGCACCGGCATGGCACGGCATGGCCCGGCATGGCACGGCATGGCACCGGCATGGCACGGCATGGCACCGGCATGGCACGGCATGGCACCGGCATGGCACGGCATGGCACCGGCATGGCACCGGCATGGCACGGCATGGCACCGGCATGGCACGGCATGGCACGGCATGGCACCGGCATGGCACGGCATGGAATGGCATGGAATGGCATGGAATGGCATGGAATGGCATGGAATGGCATGGAATGGCATGGAATGGCATGGAATGGCATGGAATGGCATGGAATGGCATGGAATGGCATGGAATGGCATGGAATGGCATGGAATGGCATGGAATGGCATGGAATGGCATGGAATGGCATGGAATGGCATGGAATGGCATGGAATGGCATGGAATGGCATGGAATGGCATGGAATGGCATGGAATGGCATGGAATGGCATGGAATGGCATGGAATGGCATGGAATGGCATGGAATGGCATGGAATGGCATGGAATGGCATGGAATGGCATGGAATGGCATGGAATGGCATGGAATGGCATGGAATGGCATGGAATGGCATGGAATGGCATGGAATGGCATGGAATGGCATGGAATGGCATGGAATGGCATGGAATGGCATGGAATGGCATGGAATGGCATGGAATGGCATGGAATGGCATGGAATGGCATGGAATGGCATGGAATGGCATGGAATGGCATGGAATGGCATGGAATGGCATGGAATGGCATGGAATGGCATGGAATGGCATGGAATGGCATGGAATGGCATGGAATGGCATGGAATGGCATGGAATGGCATGGAATGGCATGGAATGGCATGGAATGGCATGGAATGGCATGGAATGGCATGGAATGGCATGGAATGGCATGGAATGGCATGGAATGGCATGGAATGGCATGGAATGGCATGGAATGGCATGGAATGGCATGGAATGGCATGGAATGGCATGGAATGGCATGGAATGGCATGGAATGGCATGGAATGGCATGGAATGGCATGGAATGGCATCGAATGGCATGGCACCGCATGGCACGGCATGGCACGGCATGGCACGGCATGGCACGGCATGGCACGGCATGGCACGGCATGGCACGGCATGGCACCGGCATGGCACGGCATGGCACGGCATGGCACCGGCATGGCACGGCATGGCACCGGCATGGCACGGCATGGCACCGGCATGGCACGGCATGGCACGGCATGGCACCGGCATGGCACGGCATGGCACCGGCATGGCACGGCATGGCACCGGCATGGCACGGCATGGCACCGGCATGGCACGGCATGGCACCGGCATGGCACGGCATGGCACCGGCATGGCACGGCATGGCACCGGCATGGCACGGCATGGCACCGGCATGGCACGGCATGGCACGGTATGGCACGGCATGGCACGGCATGGCACCGGCATGGCACGGCATGGCACCGGCATGGCACGGCATGGCACGGTATGGCACGGCATGGCACGGCATGGCACCGGCATGGCACGGCATGGCACCGGCATGGCACGGCATGGCACCGGCATGGCACCGGCATGGCACCGGCATGGCACCGGCATGGCACGGCATGGCACCGGCATGGCACGGCATGGCACCGGCATGGCACGGCATGGAATGGCATGGAATGGCATGGAATGGCATGGAATGGCATGGAATGGCATGGAATGGCATGGAATGGCATGGAATGGCATGGAATGGCATGGAATGGCATGGAATGACATGGAATGGCATGGAATGGCATGGAATGGCATGGAATGGCATGGAATGGCATGGAATGGCATGGAATGGCATGGAATGGCATGGAATGGCATGGAATGGCATGGAATGGCATGGAATGGCATGGAATGGCATGGAATGGCATGGAATGGCATGGAATGGCATGGAATGGCATGGAATGGCATGGAATGGCATGGAATGGCATGGAATGGCATGGAATGGCATGGAATGGCATGGCACCGGCATGGCACGGCATGGCACCGGCATGGCACGGCATGGCACCGGCATGGCACCGGCACGGCACCGGCATGGCACCGGCATGGCACCGGCATGGCACGGCATGGCACCGGCATGGCACGGCATGGCACCGGCATGGCACGGCATGGAATGGCATGGCACGGCATGGAATGGCATGGAATGGCATGGAATGGCATGGAATGGCATGGAATGGCATGGAATGGCATGGAATGGCATGGAGTGGCATGGAATGGCATGGAATGGCATGGAATGGCATGGAATGGCATGGAATGGCATGGAATGGCATGGAATGGCATGGAATGGCATGGAATGGCATGGAATGGCATGGAATGGCATGGAATGGCATGGAATGGCATGGAATGGCATGGCACGGCATGGCACCGGCATGGCACGGCATGGCACCGGCATGGCACGGCATGGCACCGGCATGGCACGGCATGGCACGGCATGGCACCCCATGGCACCGGCATGGCACGGCATGACACCGCATGGCACGGCATGGAATGGCATGGCACCGGCATGGCACCGGCATGGCATGGCATGGCACGGCATGGCATGGCATGGCACGGCATGGCATGGCATGGCACGGCATGGCACCGGCATGGCACGGCATGGCACCGGCATGGCACGGCATGGCACCGGCATGGCACGGCATGGCACCGGCATGGCACGGCATGGCACCGGCATGGCACGGCATGGCACCGCATTGAGTGGCATGGAATGGCATGGAATGGCATGGACTGGCATGGACTGGCATGGACTGGCATGGAATGGCATGGAATGGCATGGAATGGCATGGAATGGCATGGAATGGCATGGAATGGCATGGAATGGCATGGAATGGCATGGAATGGCATGGAATGGCATGGAATGGCATGGAATGGCATGGAATGGCATGGAATGGCATGGAATGGCATGGAATGGCATGGAATGGCATGGAATGGCATGGAATGGCATGGAATGGCATGGAATGGCATGGAATGGCATGGAATGGCATGGAATGGCATGGAATGGCATGGAATGGCATGGAATGGCATGGAATGGCATGGAATGGCATGGAATGGCATGGAATGGCATGGAATGGCATGGAATGGCATGGAATGGCATGGAATGGCATGGAATGGCATGGAATGGCATGGAATGGCATGGAATGGCATGGAATGGCATGGAATGGCATGGAATGGCATGGAATGGCATGGAATGGCATGGAATGGCATGGAATGGCATGGAATGGCATGGAATGGCATGGAATGGCATGGAATGGCATGGAATGGCATGGAATGGCATGGAATGGCATGGAATGGCATGGAATGGCATGGAATGGCATGGAATGGCATGGAATGGCATGGAATGGCATGGAATGGCATGGAATGGCATGGAATGGCATGGAATGGCATGGAATGGCATGGAATGGCATGGAATGGCATGGAATGGCATGGAATGGCATGGAATGGCATGGAATGGCATGGAATGGCATGGAATGGCATGGAATGGCATGGAATGGCATGGAATGGCATGGAATGGCATGGAATGGCATGGAATGGCATGGAATGGCATGGAATGGCATGGAATGGCATGGAATGGCATGGAATGGCATGGAATGGCATGGAATGGCATGGAATGGCATGGAATGGCATGGAATGGCATGGAATGGCATGGAATGGCATGGAATGGCATGG
>CAXARG010000341.1:0-164000 GCA_963971235.1 Cryptus armator
GAATGGCATGGCACCGCATGGCACGGCATGGAATGGCATGGAATGGCATAGCACCGCATGGCACGGCATGGCACGGCATAGCACCGCATGGCACGGCATGGCACGGCATTGAATGGCATGGAATGGCATTGAATGGCATGGAACGGCATGGAATGGCATGGAATGGCATGGAATGGCATGGAATGGCATGGAATGGCATGGAATGGCATGGAATGGCATGGAATGGCATGGAATGGCATGGAATGGCATGGAATGGCATGGAATGGCATGGAATGGCATGGAATGGCATGGAATGGCATGGAATGGCATGGAATGGCATGGAATGGCATGGAATGGCATGGAATGGCATGGCACCGCATGGCACGGCATGGAATGGCATGGAATGGCATGGCACCGCATGGCACGGCATGGCACGGCATTGAATGGCATGGAATGGCATTGAATGGCATGGAATGGCATGGAATGGCATGGAATGGCATGGAATGGCATGGAATGGCATGGAATGGCATGGAATGGCATGGAATGGCATGGAATGGCATGGAATGGCATGGAATGGCATGGAATGGCATGGAATGGCATGGAATGGCATGGAATGGCATGGAATGGCATGGAATGGCATGGAATGGCATGGAATGGCATGGAATGGCATGGAATGGCATGGAATGGCATGGAATGGCATGGAATGGCATGGAATGGCATGGAATGGCATGGAATGGCATGGAATGGCATGGAATGGCATGGAATGGCATGGAATGGCATGGAATGGCATGGAATGGCATGGCACCGGCATGGCACCGGCATGGCACGGCATGGCACCGGCATGGCACGGCATGGCACGGCATGGCACCGGCATGGCACGGCATGGCACGGCATGGCACCGGCATGGCACGGCATGGCACCGGCATGGCACCGGCATTGCACGGCATGGCACTGGCATGGCACGGCATGGCACCGGCATGGCACGGCATGGCACCGGCATGGCACCGGCATGGCACGGCATGGCACCGGCATGGCACGGCATGGCACCGGCATGGCACGGCATGGCACCGGCATGGCACGGCATGGCACCGGCATGGCACCGGCATGGCACGGCATGGCACCGGCATGGCACGGCATGGCACCGGCATGGCACGGCATGGCACGGCATGGCACCGGCATGGCACGGCATGGCACGGCATGGCACCGGCATGGCACGGCATGGCACCGGCATGGCACGGCATGGCACCGGCATGGCACGGCATGGCACCGGCATGGCACGGCATGGCACCGGCATGGCACGGCATGGCACGGCATGGCACGGCATTGAATGGCATGGAATGGCATGGAATGGCATGGAATGGCATGGAATGGCATGGAATGGCATGGAATGGCATGGAATGGCATGGAATGGCATGGAATGGCATGGAATGGCATGGAATGGCATGGAATGGCATGGAATGGCATGGAATGGCATGGAATGGCATGGAATGGCATGGAATGGCATGGAATGGCATGGAATGGCATGGAATGGCATGGAATGGCATGGAATGGCATGGAATGGCATGGAATGGCATGGAATGGCATGGAATGGCATGGAATGGCATGGAATGGCATGGAATGGCATGGAATGGCATGGAATGGCATGGAATGGCATGGAATGGCATGGAATGGCATGGAATGGCATGGAATGGCATGGAATGGCATGGAATGGCATGGAATGGCATGGAATGGCATGGAATGGCATGGAATGGCATGGAATGGAATGGCACCGGCATGGCACCGGCATGGAACGGCATGGCACCGGCATGGCACGGCATGGCACCGGCATGGCACGGCATGGCACCGGCATGGCACCGGCATGGCACGGCATGGCACCGGCATGGCACGGCATGGCACGGCATGGCACCGGCATGGCACGGCATGGCACCGGCATGGCACGGCATGGCACCGGCATGGCACGGCATGGCACGGCATGGCACCGGCATGGCACGGCATGGCACCGGCATGGCACCGGCATTGCACGGCATGGCACCGGCATGGCACGGCATGGCACCGGCATGGCACGGCATGGCACCGGCATGGCACCGGCATTGCACGGCATGGCACCGGCATGGCACGGCATGGCACCGGCATGGCACGGCATGGCACCGGCATGGCACGGCATGGCACCGGCATGGCACGGCATGGCACCGGCATGGCACGGCATGGCACCGGCATGGCACCGGCATGGCACGGCATGGCACCGGCATGGCACGGCATGGCACCGGCATGGCACCGGCATGGCACCGGCATGGCACGGCATGGCACCGGCATGGCACGGCATGGCACGGCATGGCACCGGCATGGCACCGGCATGGCACGGCATGGCACCGGCATGGCACGGCATGGCACCGGCATGGCACGGCATGGCACCGGCATGGCACGGCATGGCACCGGCATGGCACGGCATGGCACGGCATGGCACCGGCATGGCACGGCATGGCACCGGCATGGCACGGCATGGCACGGCATGGCACCGGCATGGCACGGCATGGCACCGGCATGGCACGGCATGGCACCGGCATGGCACCGGCATTGCACGGCATGGCACCGGCATGGCACGGCATGGCACCGGCATGGCACGGCATGGCACCGGCATGGCACGGCATGGCACCGGCATGGCACGGCATGGCACTGGCATGGCACGGCATGGCACCGGCATGGCACGGCATGGCACGGCATGGCACGGCATGGCACGGCATGGCACGGCATGGCACGGCATGGCACCGGCATGGCACGGCATGGCACGGCATTGAATGGCATGGAATGGCATGGAATGGCATGGAATGGCATGGAATGGCATGGAATGGCATGGAATGGCATGGAATGGCATGGAATGGCATGGAATGGCATGGAATGGCATGGAATGGCATGGAATGGCATGGAATGGCATGGAATGGCATGGAATGGCATGGAATGGCATGGAATGGCATGGAATGGCATGGAATGGCATGGAATGGCATGGAATGGCATGGAATGGCATGGAATGGCATGGAATGGCATGGAATGGCATGGAATGGCATGGAATGGCATGGAATGGCATGGAATGGCATGGAATGGCATGGAATGGCATGGAATGGCATGGAATGGCATGGAATGGCATGGAATGGCATGGAATGGCATGGAATGGCATGGAATGGCATGGAATGGCATGGAATGGCATGGAATGGCATGGAATGGCATGGAATGGCATGGAATGACATGGAATGGCATGGCACCGGCATGGCACCGGCATGGTACGGCATGGCACGGCATGGCACGGCATGGCACCGGCATGGCACGGCATGGCACCGGCATGGCACCGGCATGGCACCGGCATGGCACGGCATGGCACCGGCATGGCACGGCATGGCACCGGCATGGCACGGCATGGCACCGGCATGGCACGGCATGGCACCGGCATGGCACGGCATGGCACCGGCATGGCACCGGCATGGCACGGCATGGCACCGGCATGGCACGGCATGGCACGGCATGGCACGGCATGGCACCGGCATGGCACGGCATGGCACCGGCATGGCACGGCATGGCACGGCATGGCACGGCATGGCACGGCATGGAATGGCATGGAATGGCATGGAATGGCATGGAATGGCATGGAATGGCATGGAATGGCATGGAATGGCATGGAATGGCATGGAATGGCATGGAATGGCATGGAATGGCATGGAATGGCATGGAATGGCATGGAATGGCATGGAATGGCATGGAATGGCATGGAATAGCATGGAATGGCATGGAATGGCATGGAATGACATGGAATGGCATGCACCGGCATGGCACCGGCATGGCACGGCATGGCACGGCATGGCACGGCATGGCACGGCATGGCACGGCATGGCACCGGCATGGCACGGCATGGCACCGGCATGGCACCGGCATGGCACGGCATGGCACGGCATGGCACCGGCATGGCACGGCATGGCACCGGCATGGCACGGCATGGCACGGCATGGCACCGGCATGGCACGGCATGGCACCGGCATGGCACCGGCATGGCACCGGCATGGCACGGCATTGAATGGCATGGAATGGCATGGAATGGCATGGAATGGCATGGAATGGCATGGAATGGCATGGAATGGCATGGAATGGCATGGAATGGCATGGAATGGCATGGAATGGCATGGAATGGCATGGAATGGCATGGAATGGCATGGAATGGCATGGAATGGCATGGAATGGCATGGAATGGCATGGAATGGCATGGAATGGCATGGAATGGCATGGAATGGCATGGAATGGCATGGAATGGCATGGAATGGCATGGAATGGCATGGAATGGCATGGAATGGCATGGAATGGCATGGAATGGCATGGAATGGCATGGAATGGCATGGAATGGCATGGAATGGCATGGAATGGCATGGAATGGCATGGAATGGCATGGAATGGCATGGAATGGCATGGAATGGCATGGAATGGCATGGAATGGCATGGAATGGCATGGAATGGCATGGAATGGCATGGAATGGCATGGAATGGCATGGAATGGCATGGAATGGCATGGAATGGCATGGAATGGCATGGAATGGCATGGAATGGCATGGAATGGCATGGAATGGCATGGAATGGCATGGAATGGCATGGAATGGCATGGAATGGCATGGAATGGCATGGAATGGCATGGAATGGCATGGAATGGCATGGAATGGCATGGAATGGCATGGAATGGCATGGAATGGCATGGAATGGCATGGAATGGCATGGAATGGCATGGAATGGCATGGAATGGCATGGAATGGCATGGAATGGCATGGAATGGCATGGAATGGCATGGAATGGCATGGAATGGCATGGAATGGCATGGAATGGCATGGAATGGCATGGAATGGCATGGAATGGCATGGAATGGCATGGAATGGCATGGAATGACATGGAATGGCATGGCACCGGCATGGCACCGGCATGGTACGGCATGGCACGGCATGGCACGGCATGGCACCGGCATGGCACGGCATGGCACCGGCATGGCACCGGCATGGCACCGGCATGGCACGGCATGGCACCGGCATGGCACGGCATGGCACCGGCATGGCACGGCATGGCACCGGCATGGCACGGCATGGCACCGGCATGGCACGGCATGGCACCGGCATGGCACGGCATGGCACCGGCATGGCACCGGCATGGCACGGCATGGCACCGGCATGGCACGGCATGGCACGGCATGGCACGGCATGGCACCGGCATGGCACGGCATGGCACCGGCATGGCACGGCATGGCACCGGCATGGCACGGCATGGCACGGCATGGCACGGCATGGCACGGCATGGAATGGCATGGAATGGCATGGAATGGCATGGAATGGCATGGAATGGCATGGAATGGCATGGAATGACATGGAATGGCATGGCACCGGCATGGCACCGGCATGGCACGGCATGGCACGGCATGGCACCGGCATGGCACGGCATGGCACCGGCATGGCACGGCATGGCACCGGCATGGCACGGCATGGCACCGGCATGGCACGGCATGGCACCGGCATGGTACGGCATGGCACGGCATGGCACCGGCATGGCACGGCATGGCACCGGCATGGCACCGGCATGGCACCGGCATGGCACGGCATGGCACCGGCATGGCACGGCATGGCACCGGCATGGCACGGCATGGCACCGGCATGGCACCGGCATGGCACCGGCATGGCACCGGCATGGCACGGCATTGAATGGCATGGAATGGCATGGAATGGCATGGAATGGCATGGAATGGCATGGAATGGCATGGAATGGCATGGAATGGCATGGAATGGCATGGAATGGCATGGAATGGCATGGAATGGCATGGAATGGCATGGAATGGCATGGAATGGCATGGAATGGCATGGAATGGCATGGAATGGCATGGAATGACATGGAATGGCATGGCACCGGCATGGCACCGGCATGGTACGGCATGGCACGGCATGGCACGGCATGGCACCGGCATGGCACGGCATGGCACCGGCATGGCACCGGCATGGCACCGGCATGGCACGGCA
This sequence comes from Cryptus armator, assembly GCA_963971235.1. NCBI lineage: Eukaryota > Metazoa > Arthropoda > Insecta > Hymenoptera > Ichneumonidae > Cryptus > Cryptus armator. Next base: position 6,006 of record CAXARG010000341.1, read on the forward strand.
TGGCACCGGCATGGCACGGCATGGCACCGGCATGGCACGGCATGGCACCGGCATGGCACGGCATGGCACCGGCATGGCACGGCATGGCACCGGCATGGCACCGGCATGGCACGGCATGGCACCGGCATGGCACGGCATGGCACGGCATGGCACGGCATGGCACCGGCATGGCACGGCATGGCACGGCATGGCACGGCATGGCACGGCATGGAATGGCATGGAATGGCATGGAATGGCATGGAATGGCATGGAATGGCATGGAATGGCATGGAATGGCATGGAATGGCATGGAATGGCATGGAATGGCATGGAATGGCATGGAATGGCATGGAATGGCATGGAATGGCATGGAATGGCATGGAATAGCATGGAATGGCATGGAATGGCATGGAATGACATGGAATGGCATGCACCGGCATGGCACCGGCATGGCACGGCATGGCACGGCATGGCACGGCATGGCACGGCATGGCACGGCATGGCACCGGCATGGCACGGCATGGCACCGGCATGGCACCGGCATGGCACGGCATGGCACGGCATGGCACCGGCATGGCACGGCATGGCACCGGCATGGCACGGCATGGCACGGCATGGCACCGGCATGGCACGGCATGGCACCGGCATGGCACCGGCATGGCACCGGCATGGCACGGCATTGAATGGCATGGAATGGCATGGAATGGCATGGAATGGCATGGAATGGCATGGAATGGCATGGAATGGCATGGAATGGCATGGAATGGCATGGAATGGCATGGAATGGCATGGAATGGCATGGAATGGCATGGAATGGCATGGAATGGCATGGAATGGCATGGAATGGCATGGAATGGCATGGAATGGCATGGAATGGCATGGAATGGCATGGAATGGCATGGAATGGCATGGAATGGCATGGAATGGCATGGAATGGCATGGAATGGCATGGAATGGCATGGAATGGCATGGAATGGCATGGAATGGCATGGAATGGCATGGAATGGCATGGAATGGCATGGAATGGCATGGAATGGCATGGAATGGCATGGAATGGCATGGAATGGCATGGAATGGCATGGAATGGCATGGAATGGCATGGAATGGCATGGAATGGCATGGAATGGCATGGAATGGCATGGAATGGCATGGAATGGCATGGAATGGCATGGAATGGCATGGAATGGCATGGAATGACATGGAATGGCATGGCACCGGCATGGCACCGGCATGGTACGGCATGGCACGGCATGGCACGGCATGGCACCGGCATGGCACGGCATGGCACCGGCATGGCACCGGCATGGCACCGGCATGGCACGGCATGGCACCGGCATGGCACGGCATGGCACCGGCATGGCACGGCATGGCACCGGCATGGCACGGCATGGCACCGGCATGGCACGGCATGGCACCGGCATGGCACGGCATGGCACCGGCATGGCACCGGCATGGCACGGCATGGCACCGGCATGGCACGGCATGGCACGGCATGGCACGGCATGGCACCGGCATGGCACGGCATGGCACCGGCATGGCACGGCATGGCACCGGCATGGCACGGCATGGCACGGCATGGCACGGCATGGCACGGCATGGAATGGCATGGAATGGCATGGAATGGCATGGAATGGCATGGAATGACATGGAATGGCATGGCACCGGCATGGCACCGGCATGGCACGGCATGGCACGGCATGGCACCGGCATGGCACGGCATGGCACCGGCATGGCACGGCATGGCACCGGCATGGCACGGCATGGCACCGGCATGGTACGGCATGGCACGGCATGGCACCGGCATGGCACGGCATGGCACCGGCATGGCACCGGCATGGCACCGGCATGGCACGGCATGGCACCGGCATGGCACGGCATGGCACCGGCATGGCACGGCATGGCACCGGCATGGCACCGGCATGGCACGGCATGGCACCGGCATGGCACGGCATGGCACGGCATGGCACGGCATGGCACGGCATGGCACCGGCATGGCACGGCATGGCACCGGCATGGCACGGCATGGCACCGGCATGGCACGGCATGGCACGGCATGGCACGGCATGGCACGGCATGGCACGGCATGGCACGGCATGGCACGGCATGGAATGGCATGGAATGGCATGGAATGGCATGGAATGGCATGGAATGGCATGGAATGGCATGGAATGGCATGGAATGGCATGGAATGGCATGGAATGGCATGGAATGGCATGGAATGGCATGGAATGGCATGGAATGGCATGGAATGGCATGGAATGGCATGGAATGGCATGGAATGGCATGGAATGGCATGGAATGGCATGGAATGGCATGGAATGGCATGGAATGGCATGGCACCGCATGGCACGGCATGGAATGGCATGGAATGGCATGGAATGGCATGGCACCGCATGGCACGGCATGGCACGGCATTGAATGGCATGGAATGGCATTGAATGGCATGGAATGGCATGGAATGGCATGGAATGGCATGGAATGGCATGGAATGGCATGGAATGGCATGGAATGGCATGGAATGGCATGGAATGGCATGGAATGGCATGGAATGACATGGAATGGCATGGCACCGGCATGGCACCGGCATGGCACGGCATGGCACGGCATGGCACGGCATGGCACCGGCATGGCACGGCATGGCACCGGCATGGCACGGCATGGCACCGGCATGGCACGGCATGGCACCGGCATGGTACGGCATGGCACGGCATGGCACGGCATGGCACCGGCATGGCACGGCATGGCACCGGCATGGCACCGGCATGGCACCGGCATGGCACCGGCATGGCACGGCATGGCACCGGCATGGCACGGCATGGCACCGGCATGGCACGGCATGGCACCGGCATGGCACGGCATGGCACCGGCATGGCACCGGCATGGCACGGCATGGCACCGGCATGGCACGGCATGGCACGGCATGGCACCGGCATGGCACGGCATGGCACCGGCATGGCACGGCATGGCACCGGCATGGCACGGCATGGCACGGCATGGAATGGCATGGAATGGCATGGAATGGCATGGAATGGCATGGAATGGCATGGAATGGCATGGAATGGCATGGAATGGCATGGAATGGCATGGAATGGCATGGAATGGCATGGAATGGCATGGAATGGCATGGAATGGCATGGAATGGCATGGAATGGCATGGAATGGCATGGAATGGCATGGAATGGCATGGAATGGCATGGAATGGCATGGAATGGCATGGAATGGCATGGAATGGCATGGAATGGCATGGAATGGCATGGAATGGCATGGAACGGCATGGAACGGCATGAAATGGCATGGAATGGCATGGAATGGCATGGAATGGCATGGAATGGCATGGAATGGCATGGAATGGCATGGAATGGCATGGAATGGCATGGAATGGCATGGAATGGCATGGAATGGCATGGAATGGCATGGAATGGCATGGAATGGCATGGAATGGCATGGAATGGCATGGAATGGCATGGAATGGCATGGAATGGCATGGAATGGCATGGAATGGCATGGAATGGCATGGAATGGCATGGAATGGCATGGCACGACATGGCACGGCATGGCACCGGCATGGCACGGCATGGAATGGCATGGAATGGCATGGAATGACATGGAATGGCATGGCACCGGCATGGCACCGGCATGGCACGGCATGGCACGGCATGGCACCGGCATGGCACGGCATGGCACCGGCATGGCACGGCATGGCACCGGCATGGCACGGCATGGCACCGGCATGGCACGGCATGGCACCGCATTGAGTGGCATGGAATGGCATGGAATGGCATGGAATGGCATGGAATGGCATGGCACGGCATGGCACCGGCATGGCACGGCATGGCACCGGCATGGCACGGCATGGCACCGGCATGGCACGGCATGGCACCGGCATGGCACGGCATGGCACGGCATGGCACCGGCATGGCACGGCATGGCACCGGCATGGCACGGCATGGCACCGGCATGGCACGGCATGGCACCGGCATGGCACCGGCATGGCACGGCATGGCACCGGCATGGCACGGCATGGCACCGGCATGGCACGGCATGGCACCGGCATGGCACCGGCATGGCACCGGCATGGCACGGCATGGCACCGGCATGGCACGGCATGGCACCGGCATGGCACGGCATGGCACCGGCATGGCACGGCATGGCACCGGCATGGCACGGCATGGCACCGGCATGGCACCGGCATGGCACGGCATGGCACGGCATGGCACCGGCATGGCACCGGCATGGCACGGCATGGCACCGGCATGGCACGGCATGGCACCGGCATGGCACGGCATGGCACGGCATGGCACGGCATGGCACCGGCATGGCACGGCATGGCACGGCATGGCACGGCATGGCACCGGCATGGCACGGCATGGCACGGCATGGCACGGCATGGCACGGCATGGCACGGCATTGAATGGCATGGAATGGCATGGAATGGCATGGAATGGCATGGAATGGCATGGAATGGCATGGAATGGCATGGAATGGCATGGAATGGCATGGAATGGCATGGAATGGCATGGAATGGCATGGAATGGCATGGAATGGCATGGAATGGCATGGAATGGCATGGAATGGCATGGAATGGCATGGAATGGCATGGAATGGCATGGAATGGCATGGAATGGCATGGAATGGCATGGAATGGCATGGAATGGCATGGAATGGCATGGAATGGCATGGAATGGCATGGAATGGCATGGAATGGCATGGAATGGCATGGAATGGCATGGAATGGCATGGAATGGCATGGAATGGCATGGAATGGCATGGAATGGCATGGAATGGCATGGAATGGCATGGAATGGCATGGAATGGCATGGAATGGCATGGAATGGCATGGAATGGCATGGAATGGCATGGAATGGCATGGAATGGCATGGAATGGCATGGAATGGCATGGAATGGCATGGAATGGCATGGAATGGCATGGAATGGCATGGAATGGCATGGAATGGCATGGAATGGCATGGAATGGCATGGAATGGCATGGAATGGCATGGAATGGCATGGAATGGCATGGAATGGCATGGAATGGCATGGAATGGCATGGAATGGCATGGAATGGCATGGAATGGCATGGAATGGCATGGAATGGCATGGAATGGCATGGAATGGCATGGAATGGCATGGAATGGCATGGAATGGCATGGAATGGCATGGAATGGCATGGAATGGCATGGAATGGCATGGAATGGCATGGAATGGCATGGAATGGCATGGAATGGCATGGAATGGCATGGAATGGCATGGAATGGCATGGAATGGCATGGAATGGCATGGAATGGCATGGAATGGCATGGAATGGCATGGAATGGCATGGAATGGCATGGAATGGCATGGAATGGCATGGAATGGCATGGAATGACATGGAATGGCATGGAATGGCATGGAATGGCATGGAATGGCATGGAATGGCATGGAATGGCATGGAATGGCATGGAATGGCATGGAATGGCATGGAATGGCATGGAATGGCATGGAATGGCATGGAATGGCATGGAATGGCATGGAATGGCATGGAATGGCATGGAATGGCATGGAATGGCATGGAATGGCATGGAATGGCATGGAATGGCATGGAATGGCATGGCACCGCATGGCACGGCATGGAATGGCATGGAATGGCATAGCACCGCATGGCACGGCATGGCACGGCATAGCACCGCATGGCACGGCATGGCACGGCATTGAATGGCATGGAATGGCATTGAATGGCATGGAACGGCATGGAATGGCATGGAATGGCATGGAATGGCATGGAATGGCATGGAATGGCATGGAATGGCATGGAATGGCATGGAATGGCATGGAATGGCATGGAATGGCATGGAATGGCATGGAATGGCATGGAATGGCATGGAATGGCATGGAATGGCATGGAATGGCATGGAATGGCATGGAATGGCATGGAATGGCATGGAATGGCATGGAATGGCATGGAATGGCATGGCACCGCATGGCACGGCATGGAATGGCATGGAATGGCATGGCACCGCATGGCACGGCATGGCACGGCATTGAATGGCATGGAATGGCATTGAATGGCATGGAATGGCATGGAATGGCATGGAATGGCATGGAATGGCATGGAATGGCATGGAATGGCATGGAATGGCATGGAATGGCATGGAATGGCATGGAATGGCATGGAATGGCATGGAATGGCATGGAATGGCATGGAATGGCATGGAATGGCATGGAATGGCATGGAATGGCATGGAATGGCATGGAATGGCATGGAATGGCATGGAATGGCATGGAATGGCATGGAATGGCATGGAATGGCATGGAATGGCATGGAATGGCATGGAATGGCATGGAATGGCATGGAATGGCATGGAATGGCATGGAATGGCATGGAATGGCATGGAATGGCATGGAATGGCATGGAATGGCATGGAATGGCATGGAATGGCATGGAATGGCATGGAATGGCATGGCACCGGCATGGCACCGGCATGGCACCGGCATGGCACGGCATGGCACGGCATGGCACCGGCATGGCACGGCATGGCACGGCATGGCACCGGCATGGCACGGCATGGCACCGGCATGGCACCGGCATTGCACGGCATGGCACTGGCATGGCACGGCATGGCACCGGCATGGCACGGCATGGCACCGGCATGGCACCGGCATGGCACGGCATGGCACCGGCATGGCACGGCATGGCACCGGCATGGCACGGCATGGCACCGGCATGGCACGGCATGGCACCGGCATGGCACCGGCATGGCACGGCATGGCACCGGCATGGCACGGCATGGCACCGGCATGGCACGGCATGGCACGGCATGGCACCGGCATGGCACGGCATGGCACGGCATGGCACCGGCATGGCACGGCATGGCACCGGCATGGCACGGCATGGCACCGGCATGGCACGGCATGGCACCGGCATGGCACGGCATGGCACGGCATGGCACGGCATGGCACGGCATGGCACGGCATGGAATGGCATGGAATGGCATGGAATGGCATGGAATGGCATGGAATGGCATGGAATGGCATGGAATGGCATGGAATGGCATGGAATGGCATGGAATGGCATGGAATGGCATGGAATGGCATGGAATGGCATGGAATGGCATGGAATGGCATGGAATGGCATGGAATGGCATGGAATGGCATGGAATGGCATGGAATGGCATGGAATGGCATGGAATGGCATGGAATGGCATGGAATGGCATGGAATGGCATGGAATGGCATGGAATGGCATGGAATGGCATGGAATGGCATGGAATGGCATGGAATGGCATGGAATGGCATGGAATGGCATGGAATGGCATGGAATGGCATGGAATGGCATGGAATGGCATGGAATGGCATGGAATGGCATGGAATGGCATGGAATGGCATGGAATGGCATGGAATGGCATGGAATGGCATGGAATGGCATGGAATGGCATGGAATGGCATGGAATGGCATGGAATGGCATGGAATGGCATGGAATGGCATGGAATGGCATGGAATGGCATGGAATGGCATGGAATGGCATGGAATGGCATGGAATGGCATGGAATGGCATGGAATGGCATGGAATGGCATGGAATGGCATGGAATGGCATGGAATGGCATGGAATGGCATGGAATGGCATGGAATGGCATGGAATGGCATGGAATGGCATGGAATGGCATGGAATGGCATGGAATGGCATGGCACCGGCATGGCACCGGCATGGCACGGCATGGCACGGCATGGCACCGGCATGGCACGGCATGGAATGGCATGGAATGGCATGGAATGACATGGAATGGCATGGCACCGGCATGGCACCGGCATGGCACGGCATGGCACGGCATGGCACGGCATGGCACCGGCATGGCACGGCATGGCACCGGCATGGCACGGCATGGCACCGGCATGGCACGGCATGGCACCGCATTGAGTGGCATGGAATGGCATGGAATGGCATGGAATGGCATGGAATGGCATGGCACGGCATGGCACCGGCATGGCACGGCATGGCACCGGCATGGCACGGCATGGCACCGGCATGGCACGGCATGGCACCGGCATGGCACGGCATGGCACCGGCATGGCACGGCATGGCACGGCATGGCACGGCATGGAATGGCATGGAATGGCATGGAATGGCATGGAATGGCATGGAATGGCATGGAATGGCATGGAATGGCATGGAATGGCATGGAATGGCATGGAATGGCATGGAATGGCATGGAATGGCATGGAATGGCATGGAATGGCATGGAATGGCATGGAATGGCATGGAATGGCATGGAATGGCATGGAATGGCATGGAATGGCATGGAATGGCATGGAATGGCATGGAATGGCATGGAATGGCATGGAATGGCATGGAATGGCATGGAATGGCATGGAATGGCATGGAATGGCATGGAATGGCATGGCACCGGCATGGCACCGGCATGGCACGGCATGGCACGGCATGGCACCGGCATGGCACGGCATGGCACGGCATGGCACGGCATGGCACGGCATGGCACGGCATGGCACGGCATGGCACCGGCATGGCACGGCATGGCACGGCATGGCACGGCATGGCACGGCATTGAATGGCATGGAATGGCATGGAATGGCATGGAATGGCATGGAATGGCATGGAATGGCATGGAATGGCATGGAATGGCATGGAATGGCATGGAATGGCATGGAATGGCATGGAATGGCATGGAATGGCATGGAATGGCATGGAATGGCATGGAATGGCATGGAATGGCATGGAATGGCATGGAATGGCATGGAATGGCATGGAATGGCATGGCACCGGCATGGCACCGGCATGGCACGGCATGGCACGGCATGGCACCGGCATGGCACGGCATGGAATGGCATGGAATGGCATGGAATGACATGGAATGGCATGGCACCGGCATGGCACCGGCATGGCACGGCATGGCACGGCATGGCACGGCATGGCACCGGCATGGCACGGCATGGCACCGGCATGGCACGGCATGGCACCGGCATGGCACGGCATGGCACCGCATTGAGTGGCATGGAATGGCATGGAATGGCATGGAATGGCATGGAATGGCATGGCACGGCATGGCACCGGCATGGCACGGCATGGCACCGGCATGGCACGGCATGGCACCGGCATGGCACGGCATGGCACCGGCATGGCACGGCATGGCACCGGCATGGCACGGCATGGCACGGCATGGCACGGCATGGAATGGCATGGAATGGCATGGAATGGCATGGAATGGCATGGAATGGCATGGAATGGCATGGAATGGCATGGAATGGCATGGAATGGCATGGAATGGCATGGAATGGCATGGAATGGCATGGAATGGCATGGAATGGCATGGAATGGCATGGAATGGCATGGAATGGCATGGAATGGCATGGAATGGCATGGAATGGCATGGAATGGCATGGAATGGCATGGAATGGCATGGAATGGCATGGAATGGCATGGAATGGCATGGAATGGCATGGAATGGCATGGCACCGGCATGGCACCGGCATGGCACGGCATGGCACGGCATGGCACCGGCATGGCACGGCATGGCACGGCATGGCACGGCATGGCACGGCATGGCACGGCATGGCACGGCATGGCACCGGCATGGCACGGCATGGCACGGCATGGCACGGCATGGCACGGCATTGAATGGCATGGAATGGCATGGAATGGCATGGAATGGCATGGAATGGCATGGAATGGCATGGAATGGCATGGAATGGCATGGAATGGCATGGAATGGCATGGAATGGCATGGAATGGCATGGAATGGCATGGAATGGCATGGAATGGCATGGAATGGCATGGAATGGCATGGAATGGCATGGAATGGCATGGAATGGCATGGAATGGCATGGAATGGCATGGAATGGCATGGAATGGCATGGAATGGCATGGAATGGCATGGAATGGCATGGAATGGCATGGAATGGCATGGAATGGCATGGAATGGCATGGAATGGCATGGCACCGCATGGCACGGCATGGAATGGCATGGAATGGCATAGCACCGCATGGCACGGCATGGCACGGCATAGCACCGCATGGCACGGCATGGCACGGCATTGAATGGCATGGAATGGCATTGAATGGCATGGAACGGCATGGAATGGCATGGAATGGCATGGAATGGCATGGAATGGCATGGAATGGCATGGAATGGCATGGAATGGCATGGAATGGCATGGAATGGCATGGAATGGCATGGAATGGCATGGAATGGCATGGAATGGCATGGAATGGCATGGAATGGCATGGAATGGCATGGAATGGCATGGAATGGCATGGAATGGCATGGAATGGCATGGCACCGCATGGCACGGCATGGAATGGCATGGAATGGCATGGCACCGCATGGCACGGCATGGCACGGCATTGAATGGCATGGAATGGCATTGAATGGCATGGAATGGCATGGAATGGCATGGAATGGCATGGAATGGCATGGAATGGCATGGAATGGCATGGAATGGCATGGAATGGCATGGAATGGCATGGAATGGCATGGAATGGCATGGAATGGCATGGAATGGCATGGAATGGCATGGAATGGCATGGAATGGCATGGAATGGCATGGAATGGCATGGAATGGCATGGAATGGCATGGAATGGCATGGAATGGCATGGAATGGCATGGAATGGCATGGAATGGCATGGAATGGCATGGAATGGCATGGAATGGCATGGAATGGCATGGAATGGCATGGCACCGGCATGGCACCGGCATGGCACGGCATGGCACCGGCATGGCACGGCATGGCACGGCATGGCACCGGCATGGCACGGCATGGCACGGCATGGCACCGGCATGGCACGGCATGGCACCGGCATGGCACCGGCATTGCACGGCATGGCACTGGCATGGCACGGCATGGCACCGGCATGGCACGGCATGGCACCGGCATGGCACCGGCATGGCACGGCATGGCACCGGCATGGCACGGCATGGCACCGGCATGGCACGGCATGGCACCGGCATGGCACGGCATGGCACCGGCATGGCACCGGCATGGCACGGCATGGCACCGGCATGGCACGGCATGGCACCGGCATGGCACGGCATGGCACGGCATGGCACCGGCATGGCACGGCATGGCACGGCATGGCACCGGCATGGCACGGCATGGCACCGGCATGGCACGGCATGGCACCGGCATGGCACGGCATGGCACCGGCATGGCACGGCATGGCACCGGCATGGCACGGCATGGCACCGGCATGGCACGGCATGGCACGGCATGGCACGGCATTGAATGGCATGGAATGGCATGGAATGGCATGGAATGGCATGGAATGGCATGGAATGGCATGGAATGGCATGGAATGGCATGGAATGGCATGGAATGGCATGGAATGGCATGGAATGGCATGGAATGGCATGGAATGGCATGGAATGGCATGGAATGGCATGGAATGGCATGGAATGGCATGGAATGGCATGGAATGGCATGGAATGGCATGGAATGGCATGGAATGGCATGGAATGGCATGGAATGGCATGGAATGGCATGGAATGGCATGGAATGGCATGGAATGGCATGGAATGGCATGGAATGGCATGGAATGGCATGGAATGGCATGGAATGGCATGGAATGGCATGGAATGGCATGGAATGGCATGGAATGGCATGGAATGGCATGGAATGGCATGGAATGGCATGGAATGGAATGGCACCGGCATGGCACCGGCATGGAACGGCATGGCACCGGCATGGCACGGCATGGCACCGGCATGGCACGGCATGGCACCGGCATGGCACCGGCATGGCACGGCATGGCACCGGCATGGCACGGCATGGCACCGGCATGGCACGGCATGGCACCGGCATGGCACGGCATGGCACCGGCATGGCACGGCATGGCACCGGCATGGCACGGCATGGCACGGCATGGCACCGGCATGGCACGGCATGGCACCGGCATGGCACGGCATGGCACCGGCATGGCACCGGCATAGCACCGGCATGGCACGGCATGGCACCGGCATGGCACGGCATGGCACCGGCATGGCACGGCATGGCACCGGCATGGCACGGCATGGCACGGCATGGCACCGGCATGGCACGGCATGGCACGGCATGGCACCGGCATGGCACGGCATGGCACCGGCATGGCACGGCATGGCACCGGCATGGCACGGCATGGCACGGCATGGCACCGGCATGGCACGGCATGGCACCGGCATGGCACGGCATGGCACCGGCATGGCACGGCATGGCACGGCATGGCACCGGCATGGCACGGCATGGCACCGGCATGGCACCGGCATTGCACGGCATGGCACCGGCATGGCACGGCATGGCACCGGCATGGCACGGCATGGCACCGGCATGGCACGGCATGGCACCGGCATGGCACCGGCATTGCACGGCATGGCACCGGCATGGCACGGCATGGCACCGGCATGGCACGGCATGGCACCGGCATGGCACGGCATGGCACCGGCATGGCACGGCATGGCACCGGCATGGCACGGCATGGCACCGGCATGGCACGGCATGGCACCGGCATGGCACGGCATGGCACCGGCATGGCACCGGCATGGCACGGCATGGCACCGGCATGGCACGGCATGGCACCGGCATGGCACCGGCATGGCACCGGCATGGCACGGCATGGCACCGGCATGGCACGGCATGGCACCGGCATGGCACGGCATGGCACGGCATGGCACCGGCATGGCACCGGCATGGCACGGCATGGCACGGCATGGCACCGGCATGGCACGGCATGGCACCGGCATGGCACGGCATGGCACCGGCATGGCACGGCATGGCACGGCATGGCACCGGCATGGCACGGCATGGCACCGGCATGGCACGGCATGGCACGGCATGGCACCGGCATGGCACGGCATGGCACCGGCATGGCACGGCATGGCACCGGCATGGCACGGCATGGCACCGGCATGGCACCGGCATTGCACGGCATGGCACCGGCATGGCACGGCATGGCACCGGCATGGCACGGCATGGCACCGGCATGGCACGGCATGGCACCGGCATGGCACGGCATGGCACTGGCATGGCACGGCATGGCACCGGCATGGCACGGCATGGCACGGCATGGCACGGCATGGCACGGCATGGCACGGCATGGCACGGCATGGCACCGGCATGGCACGGCATGGCACGGCATTAAATGGCATGGAATGGCATGGAATGGCATGGAATGGCATGGAATGGCATGGAATGGCATGGAATGGCATGGAATGGCATGGAATGGCATGGAATGGCATGGAATGGCATGGAATGGCATGGAATGGCATGGAATGGCATGGAATGGCATGGAATGGCATGGAATGGCATGGAATGGCATGGAATGGCATGGAATGGCATGGAATGGCATGGAATGGCATGGAATGGCATGGAATGGCATGGAATGGCATGGAATGGCATGGAATGGCATGGAATGGCATGGAATGGCATGGAATGGCATGGAATGGCATGGAATGGCATGGAATGGCATGGAATGGCATGGAATGGCATGGAATGGCATGGAATGGCATGGAATGGCATGGAATGGCATGGAATGGCATGGAATGGCATGGAATGGCATGGAATGGCATGGAATGGCATGGAATGGCATGGAATGGCATGGAATGGAATGGCACCGGCATGGCACCGGCATGGAACGGCATGGCACCGGCATGGCACGGCATGGCACCGGCATGGCACGGCATGGCACCGGCATGGCACCGGCATGGCACGGCATGGCACCGGCATGGCACGGCATGGCACCGGCATGGCACGGCATGGCACCGGCATGGCACGGCATGGCACCGGCATGGCACGGCATGGCACCGGCATGGCACGGCATGGCACGGCATGGCACGGCATGGCACCGGCATGGCACCGGCATGGCACGGCATGGCACCGGCATGGCACGGCATGGCACCGGCATGGCACGGCATGGCACCGGCATGGCACGGCATGGCACGGCATGGCACCGGCATGGCACGGCATGGCACCGGCATGGCACGGCATGGCACGGCATGGCACCGGCATGGCACGGCATGGCACCGGCATGGCACGGCATGGCACCGGCATGGCACCGGCATTGCACGGCATGGCACCGGCATGGCACGGCATGGCACCGGCATGGCACGGCATGGCACCGGCATGGCACGGCATGGCACGGCATGGCACCGGCATGGCACGGCATGGCACCGGCATGGCACGGCATGGCACGGCATGGCACGGCATGGCACGGCATGGCACGGCATGGCACCGGCATGGCACGGCATGGCACGGCATTGAATGGCATGGAATGGCATGGAATGGCATGGAATGGCATGGAATGGCATGGAATGGCATGGAATGGCATGGAATGGCATGGAATGGCATGGAATGGCATGGAATGGCATGGAATGGCATGGAATGGCATGGAATGGCATGGAATGGCATGGAATGGCATGGAATGGCATGGAATGGCATGGAATGGCATGGAATGGCATGGAATGGCATGGAATGGCATGGAATGGCATGGAATGGCATGGAATGGCATGGAATGGCATGGAATGGCATGGAATGGCATGGAATGGCATGGAATGGCATGGAATGGCATGGAATGGCATGGAATGGCATGGAATGGCATGGAATGGCATGGAATGACATGGAATGGCATGGCACCGGCATGGCACCGGCATGGTACGGCATGGCACGGCATGGCACGGCATGGCACCGGCATGGCACGGCATGGCACCGGCATGGCACCGGCATGGCACCGGCATGGCACGGCATGGCACCGGCATGGCACGGCATGGCACCGGCATGGCACGGCATGGCACCGGCATGGCACGGCATGGCACCGGCATGGCACCGGCATGGCACGGCATGGCACCGGCATGGCACGGCATGGCACGGCATGGCACGGCATGGCACCGGCATGGCACGGCATGGCACCGGCATGGCACGGCATGGCACGGCATGGCACGGCATGGCACGGCATGGAATGGCATGGAATGGCATGGAATGGCATGGAATGGCATGGAATGGCATGGAATGGCATGGAATGGCATGGAATGGCATGGAATGGCATGGAATGGCATGGAATGGCATGGAATGGCATGGAATGGCATGGAATGGCATGGAATGGCATGGAATGGCATGGAATAGCATGGAATGGCATGGAATGGCATGGAATGACATGGAATGGCATGCACCGGCATGGCACCGGCATGGCACGGCATGGCACGGCATGGCACGGCATGGCACGGCATGGCACGGCATGGCACCGGCATGGCACGGCATGGCACCGGCATGGCACCGGCATGGCACGGCATGGCACGGCATGGCACCGGCATGGCACGGCATGGCACCGGCATGGCACGGCATGGCACGGCATGGCACCGGCATGGCACGGCATGGCACCGGCATGGCACCGGCATGGCACCGGCATGGCACGGCATTGAATGGCATGGAATGGCATGGAATGGCATGGAATGGCATGGAATGGCATGGAATGGCATGGAATGGCATGGAATGGCATGGAATGGCATGGAATGGCATGGAATGGCATGGAATGGCATGGAATGGCATGGAATGGCATGGAATGGCATGGAATGGCATGGAATGGCATGGAATGGCATGGAATGGCATGGAATGGCATGGAATGGCATGGAATGGCATGGAATGGCATGGAATGGCATGGAATGGCATGGAATGGCATGGAATGGCATGGAATGGCATGGCACCGCATGGCACGGCATGGAATGGCATGGAATGGCATAGCACCGCATGGCACGGCATGGCACGGCATAGCACCGCATGGCACGGCATGGCACGGCATTGAATGGCATGGAATGGCATTGAATGGCATGGAACGGCATGGAATGGCATGGAATGGCATGGAATGGCATGGAATGGCATGGAATGGCATGGAATGGCATGGAATGGCATGGAATGGCATGGAATGGCATGGAATGGCATGGAATGGCATGGAATGGCATGGCACCGCATGGCACGGCATGGAATGGCATGGAATGGCATGGCACCGCATGGCACGGCATGGCACGGCATTGAATGGCATGGAATGGCATTGAATGGCATGGAATGGCATGGAATGGCATGGAATGGCATGGAATGGCATGGAATGGCATGGAATGGCATGGAATGGCATGGAATGGCATGGAATGGCATGGAATGGCATGGAATGGCATGGAATGGCATGGAATGGCATGGAATGGCATGGAATGGCATGGAATGGCATGGAATGGCATGGAATGGCATGGAATGGCATGGAATGGCATGGAATGGCATGGAATGGCATGGAATGGCATGGAATGGCATGGAATGGCATGGAATGGCATGGAATGGCATGGAATGGCATGGAATGGCATGGAATGGCATGGAATGGCATGGAATGGCATGGAATGGCATGGAATGGCATGGAATGGCATGGAATGGCATGGAATGGCATGGAATGGCATGGAATGGCATGGAATGGCATGGAATGGCATGGAATGGCATGGAATGGCATGGCACCGGCATGGCACCGGCATGGCACGGCATGGCACCGGCATGGCACGGCATGGCACGGCATGGCACCGGCATGGCACGGCATGGCACGGCATGGCACCGGCATGGCACGGCATGGCACCGGCATGGCACCGGCATTGCACGGCATGGCACTGGCATGGCACGGCATGGCACCGGCATGGCACGGCATGGCACCGGCATGGCACCGGCATGGCACGGCATGGCACCGGCATGGCACGGCATGGCACCGGCATGGCACGGCATGGCACCGGCATGGCACGGCATGGCACCGGCATGGCACCGGCATGGCACGGCATGGCACCGGCATGGCACGGCATGGCACGGCATGGCACCGGCATGGCACGGCATGGCACGGCATGGCACCGGCATGGCACGGCATGGCACCGGCATGGCACGGCATGGCACCGGCATGGCACGGCATGGCACCGGCATGGCACGGCATGGCACCGGCATGGCACGGCATGGCACGGCATGGCACGGCATTGAATGGCATGGAATGGCATGGAATGGCATGGAATGGCATGGAATGGCATGGAATGGCATGGAATGGCATGGAATGGCATGGAATGGCATGGAATGGCATGGAATGGCATGGAATGGCATGGAATGGCATGGAATGGCATGGAATGGCATGGAATGGCATGGAATGGCATGGAATGGCATGGAATGGCATGGAATGGCATGGAATGGCATGGAATGGCATGGAATGGCATGGAATGGCATGGAATGGCATGGAATGGCATGGAATGGCATGGAATGGCATGGAATGGCATGGAATGGCATGGAATGGCATGGAATGGCATGGAATGGCATGGAATGGCATGGAATGGCATGGAATGGCATGGAATGGCATGGAATGGCATGGAATGGCATGGAATGGCATGGAATGGCATGGAATGGCATGGAATGGCATGGAATGGCATGGAATGGCATGGAATGGCATGGAATGGCATGGAATGGCATGGAATGGCATGGAATGGAATGGCACCGGCATGGCACCGGCATGGAACGGCATGGCACCGGCATGGCACGGCATGGCACCGGCATGGCACGGCATGGCACCGGCATGGCACCGGCATGGCACGGCATGGCACCGGCATGGCACGGCATGGCACCGGCATGGCACGGCATGGCACCGGCATGGCACGGCATGGCACCGGCATGGCACGGCATGGCACCGGCATGGCACGGCATGGCACGGCATGGCACCGGCATGGCACGGCATGGCACCGGCATGGCACGGCATGGCACCGGCATGGCACGGCATGGCACCGGCATGGCACCGGCATAGCACCGGCATGGCACGGCATGGCACCGGCATGGCACGGCATGGCACCGGCATGGCACGGCATGGCACCGGCATGGCACGGCATGGCACGGCATGGCACCGGCATGGCACGGCATGGCACGGCATGGCACCGGCATGGCACGGCATGGCACCGGCATGGCACGGCATGGCACCGGCATGGCACGGCATGGCACGGCATGGCACCGGCATGGCACGGCATGGCACCGGCATGGCACGGCATGGCACCGGCATGGCACGGCATGGCACGGCATGGCACCGGCATGGCACGGCATGGCACCGGCATGGCACCGGCATTGCACGGCATGGCACCGGCATGGCACGGCATGGCACCGGCATGGCACGGCATGGCACCGGCATGGCACGGCATGGCACCGGCATGGCACCGGCATTGCACGGCATGGCACCGGCATGGCACGGCATGGCACCGGCATGGCACGGCATGGCACCGGCATGGCACGGCATGGCACCGGCATGGCACGGCATGGCACCGGCATGGCACGGCATGGCACCGGCATGGCACGGCATGGCACCGGCATGGCACGGCATGGCACCGGCATGGCACCGGCATGGCACGGCATGGCACCGGCATGGCACGGCATGGCACCGGCATGGCACCGGCATGGCACCGGCATGGCACGGCATGGCACCGGCATGGCACGGCATGGCACCGGCATGGCACGGCATGGCACGGCATGGCACCGGCATGGCACCGGCATGGCACGGCATGGCACGGCATGGCACCGGCATGGCACGGCATGGCACCGGCATGGCACGGCATGGCACCGGCATGGCACGGCATGGCACGGCATGGCACCGGCATGGCACGGCATGGCACCGGCATGGCACGGCATGGCACGGCATGGCACCGGCATGGCACGGCATGGCACCGGCATGGCACGGCATGGCACCGGCATGGCACGGCATGGCACCGGCATGGCACCGGCATTGCACGGCATGGCACCGGCATGGCACGGCATGGCACCGGCATGGCACGGCATGGCACCGGCATGGCACGGCATGGCACCGGCATGGCACGGCATGGCACTGGCATGGCACGGCATGGCACCGGCATGGCACGGCATGGCACGGCATGGCACGGCATGGCACGGCATGGCACGGCATGGCACGGCATGGCACCGGCATGGCACGGCATGGCACGGCATTGAATGGCATGGAATGGCATGGAATGGCATGGAATGGCATGGAATGGCATGGAATGGCATGGAATGGCATGGAATGGCATGGAATGGCATGGAATGGCATGGAATGGCATGGAATGGCATGGAATGGCATGGAATGGCATGGAATGGCATGGAATGGCATGGAATGGCATGGAATGGCATGGAATGGCATGGAATGGCATGGAATGGCATGGAATGGCATGGAATGGCATGGAATGGCATGGAATGGCATGGAATGGCATGGAATGGCATGGAATGGCATGGAATGGCATGGAATGGCATGGAATGGCATGGAATGGCATGGAATGGCATGGAATGGCATGGAATGGCATGGAATGGCATGGAATGGCATGGAATGGCATGGAATGGCATGGAATGGCATGGAATGGCATGGAATGGCATGGAATGGCATGGAATGACATGGAATGGCATGGCACCGGCATGGCACCGGCATGGTACGGCATGGCACGGCATGGCACGGCATGGCACCGGCATGGCACGGCATGGCACCGGCATGGCACCGGCATGGCACCGGCATGGCACGGCATGGCACCGGCATGGCACGGCATGGCACCGGCATGGCACGGCATGGCACCGGCATGGCACGGCATGGCACCGGCATGGCACGGCATGGCACCGGCATGGCACCGGCATGGCACGGCATGGCACCGGCATGGCACGGCATGGCACGGCATGGCACGGCATGGCACCGGCATGGCACGGCATGGCACCGGCATGGCACGGCATGGCACGGCATGGCACGGCATGGCACGGCATGGAATGGCATGGAATGGCATGGAATGGCATGGAATGGCATGGAATGGCATGGAATGGCATGGAATGGCATGGAATGGCATGGAATGGCATGGAATGGCATGGAATGGCATGGAATGGCATGGAATGGCATGGAATGGCATGGAATGGCATGGAATGGCATGGAATAGCATGGAATGGCATGGAATGGCATGGAATGACATGGAATGGCATGCACCGGCATGGCACCGGCATGGCACGGCATGGCACGGCATGGCACGGCATGGCACGGCATGGCACGGCATGGCACCGGCATGGCACGGCATGGCACCGGCATGGCACCGGCATGGCACGGCATGGCACGGCATGGCACCGGCATGGCACGGCATGGCACCGGCATGGCACGGCATGGCACGGCATGGCACCGGCATGGCACGGCATGGCACCGGCATGGCACCGGCATGGCACCGGCATGGCACGGCATTGAATGGCATGGAATGGCATGGAATGGCATGGAATGGCATGGAATGGCATGGAATGGCACCGGCATGGCACGGCATGGCACGGCATGGCACCGGCATGGCACGGCATGGCACCGGCATGGCACCGGCATTGCACGGCATGGCACTGGCATGGCACGGCATGGCACCGGCATGGCACGGCATGGCACCGGCATGGCACCGGCATGGCACGGCATGGCACCGGCATGGCACGGCATGGCACCGGCATGGCACGGCATGGCACCGGCATGGCACGGCATGGCACCGGCATGGCACCGGCATGGCACGGCATGGCACCGGCATGGCACGGCATGGCACCGGCATGGCACGGCATGGCACGGCATGGCACCGGCATGGCACGGCATGGCACGGCATGGCACCGGCATGGCACGGCATGGCACCGGCATGGCACGGCATGGCACCGGCATGGCACGGCATGGCACCGGCATGGCACGGCATGGCACCGGCATGGCACGGCATGGCACGGCATGGCACGGCATTGAATGGCATGGAATGGCATGGAATGGCATGGAATGGCATGGAATGGCATGGAATGGCATGGAATGGCATGGAATGGCATGGAATGGCATGGAATGGCATGGAATGGCATGGAATGGCATGGAATGGCATGGAATGGCATGGAATGGCATGGAATGGCATGGAATGGCATGGAATGGCATGGAATGGCATGGAATGGCATGGAATGGCATGGAATGGCATGGAATGGCATGGAATGGCATGGAATGGCATGGAATGGCATGGAATGGCATGGAATGGCATGGAATGGCATGGAATGGCATGGAATGGCATGGAATGGCATGGAATGGCATGGAATGGCATGGAATGGCATGGAATGGCATGGAATGGCATGGAATGGCATGGAATGGCATGGAATGGCATGGAATGGCATGGAATGGCATGGAATGGCATGGAATGGCATGGAATGGCATGGAATGGCATGGAATGGAATGGCACCGGCATGGCACCGGCATGGAACGGCATGGCACCGGCATGGCACGGCATGGCACCGGCATGGCACGGCATGGCACCGGCATGGCACCGGCATGGCACGGCATGGCACCGGCATGGCACGGCATGGCACCGGCATGGCACGGCATGGCACCGGCATGGCACGGCATGGCACCGGCATGGCACGGCATGGCACCGGCATGGCACGGCATGGCACGGCATGGCACCGGCATGGCACGGCATGGCACCGGCATGGCACGGCATGGCACCGGCATGGCACGGCATGGCAACGGCATGGCACCGGCATAGCACCGGCATGGCACGGCATGGCACCGGCATGGCACGGCATGGCACCGGCATGGCACGGCATGGCACCGGCATGGCACGGCATGGCACGGCATGGCACCGGCATGGCACGGCATGGCACGGCATGGCACCGGCATGGCACGGCATGGCACCGGCATGGCACGGCATGGCACCGGCATGGCACGGCATGGCACGGCATGGCACCGGCATGGCACGGCATGGCACCGGCATGGCACGGCATGGCACCGGCATGGCACGGCATGGCACGGCATGGCACCGGCATGGCACGGCATGGCACCGGCATGGCACCGGCATTGCACGGCATGGCACCGGCATGGCACGGCATGGCACCGGCATGGCACGGCATGGCACCGGCATGGCACG
Organism: Cryptus armator; assembly: GCA_963971235.1. Taxonomy (NCBI): domain Eukaryota; kingdom Metazoa; phylum Arthropoda; class Insecta; order Hymenoptera; family Ichneumonidae; genus Cryptus; species Cryptus armator. The sequence continues at coordinate 27,847 of CAXARG010000341.1, forward strand.
GCATGGCACCGGCATGGCACCGGCATTGCACGGCATGGCACCGGCATGGCACGGCATGGCACCGGCATGGCACGGCATGGCACCGGCATGGCACGGCATGGCACCGGCATGGCACGGCATGGCACCGGCATGGCACGGCATGGCACCGGCATGGCACGGCATGGCACCGGCATGGCACGGCATGGCACCGGCATGGCACCGGCATGGCACGGCATGGCACCGGCATGGCACGGCATGGCACCGGCATGGCACCGGCATGGCACCGGCATGGCACGGCATGGCACCGGCATGGCACGGCATGGCACCGGCATGGCACGGCATGGCACGGCATGGCACCGGCATGGCACCGGCATGGCACGGCATGGCACGGCATGGCACCGGCATGGCACGGCATGGCACCGGCATGGCACGGCATGGCACCGGCATGGCACGGCATGGCACGGCATGGCACCGGCATGGCACGGCATGGCACCGGCATGGCACGGCATGGCACGGCATGGCACCGGCATGGCACGGCATGGCACCGGCATGGCACGGCATGGCACCGGCATGGCACGGCATGGCACCGGCATGGCACCGGCATTGCACGGCATGGCACCGGCATGGCACGGCATGGCACCGGCATGGCACGGCATGGCACCGGCATGGCACGGCATGGCACCGGCATGGCACGGCATGGCACTGGCATGGCACGGCATGGCACCGGCATGGCACGGCATGGCACGGCATGGCACGGCATGGCACGGCATGGCACGGCATGGCACGGCATGGCACCGGCATGGCACGGCATGGCACGGCATTAAATGGCATGGAATGGCATGGAATGGCATGGAATGGCATGGAATGGCATGGAATGGCATGGAATGGCATGGAATGGCATGGAATGGCATGGAATGGCATGGAATGGCATGGAATGGCATGGAATGGCATGGAATGGCATGGAATGGCATGGAATGGCATGGAATGGCATGGAATGGCATGGAATGGCATGGAATGGCATGGAATGGCATGGAATGGCATGGAATGGCATGGAATGGCATGGAATGGCATGGAATGGCATGGAATGGCATGGAATGGCATGGAATGGCATGGAATGGCATGGAATGGCATGGAATGGCATGGAATGGCATGGAATGGCATGGAATGGCATGGAATGGCATGGAATGGCATGGAATGGCATGGAATGGCATGGAATGGCATGGAATGGCATGGAATGGCATGGAATGGCATGGAATGGCATGGAATGGCATGGAATGGCATGGAATGGCATGGAATGGCATGGAATGGAATGGCACCGGCATGGCACCGGCATGGAACGGCATGGCACCGGCATGGCACGGCATGGCACCGGCATGGCACGGCATGGCACCGGCATGGCACCGGCATGGCACGGCATGGCACCGGCATGGCACGGCATGGCACCGGCATGGCACGGCATGGCACCGGCATGGCACGGCATGGCACCGGCATGGCACGGCATGGCACCGGCATGGCACGGCATGGCACGGCATGGCACCGGCATGGCACGGCATGGCACCGGCATGGCACGGCATGGCACCGGCATGGCACGGCATGGCACCGGCATGGCACCGGCATAGCACCGGCATGGCACGGCATGGCACCGGCATGGCACGGCATGGCACCGGCATGGCACGGCATGGCACCGGCATGGCACGGCATGGCACGGCATGGCACCGGCATGGCACGGCATGGCACGGCATGGCACCGGCATGGCACGGCATGGCACCGGCATGGCACGGCATGGCACCGGCATGGCACGGCATGGCACGGCATGGCACCGGCATGGCACGGCATGGCACCGGCATGGCACGGCATGGCACCGGCATGGCACGGCATGGCACGGCATGGCACCGGCATGGCACGGCATGGCACCGGCATGGCACCGGCATTGCACGGCATGGCACCGGCATGGCACGGCATGGCACCGGCATGGCACGGCATGGCACCGGCATGGCACCGGCATTGCACGGCATGGCACCGGCATGGCACGGCATGGCACCGGCATGGCACGGCATGGCACCGGCATGGCACGGCATGGCACCGGCATGGCACGGCATGGCACCGGCATGGCACGGCATGGCACCGGCATGGCACGGCATGGCACCGGCATGGCACCGGCATGGCACGGCATGGCACCGGCATGGCACGGCATGGCACCGGCATGGCACCGGCATGGCACCGGCATGGCACGGCATGGCACCGGCATGGCACGGCATGGCACCGGCATGGCACGGCATGGCACGGCATGGCACCGGCATGGCACCGGCATGGCACGGCATGGCACCGGCATGGCACGGCATGGCACCGGCATGGCACGGCATGGCACCGGCATGGCACGGCATGGCACGGCATGGCACCGGCATGGCACGGCATGGCACCGGCATGGCACGGCATGGCACGGCATGGCACCGGCATGGCACGGCATGGCACCGGCATGGCACGGCATGGCACCGGCATGGCACCGGCATTGCACGGCATGGCACCGGCATGGCACGGCATGGCACCGGCATGGCACGGCATGGCACCGGCATGGCACGGCATGGCACGGCATGGCACCGGCATGGCACGGCATGGCACCGGCATGGCACGGCATGGCACGGCATGGCACGGCATGGCACGGCATGGCACGGCATGGCACGGCATGGCACCGGCATGGCACGGCATGGCACGGCATTGAATGGCATGGAATGGCATGGAATGGCATGGAATGGCATGGAATGGCATGGAATGGCATGGAATGGCATGGAATGGCATGGAATGGCATGGAATGGCATGGAATGGCATGGAATGGCATGGAATGGCATGGAATGGCATGGAATGGCATGGAATGGCATGGAATGGCATGGAATGGCATGGAATGGCATGGAATGGCATGGAATGGCATGGAATGGCATGGAATGGCATGGAATGGCATGGAATGGCATGGAATGGCATGGAATGGCATGGAATGGCATGGAATGGCATGGAATGGCATGGAATGGCATGGAATGGCATGGAATGGCATGGAATGGCATGGAATGACATGGAATGGCATGGCACCGGCATGGCACCGGCATGGTACGGCATGGCACGGCATGGCACGGCATGGCACCGGCATGGCACGGCATGGCACCGGCATGGCACCGGCATGGCACCGGCATGGCACGGCATGGCACCGGCATGGCACGGCATGGCACCGGCATGGCACGGCATGGCACCGGCATGGCACGGCATGGCACCGGCATGGCACGGCATGGCACCGGCATGGCACCGGCATGGCACGGCATGGCACCGGCATGGCACGGCATGGCACGGCATGGCACGGCATGGCACCGGCATGGCACGGCATGGCACCGGCATGGCACGGCATGGCACGGCATGGCACGGCATGGCACGGCATGGAATGGCATGGAATGGCATGGAATGGCATGGAATGGCATGGAATGGCATGGAATGGCATGGAATGGCATGGAATGGCATGGAATGGCATGGAATGGCATGGAATGGCATGGAATGGCATGGAATGGCATGGAATGGCATGGAATGGCATGGAATGGCATGGAATGGCATGGAATAGCATGGAATGGCATGGAATGGCATGGAATGACATGGAATGGCATGCACCGGCATGGCACCGGCATGGCACGGCATGGCACGGCATGGCACGGCATGGCACGGCATGGCACGGCATGGCACCGGCATGGCACGGCATGGCACCGGCATGGCACCGGCATGGCACGGCATGGCACGGCATGGCACCGGCATGGCACGGCATGGCACCGGCATGGCACGGCATGGCACGGCATGGCACCGGCATGGCACGGCATGGCACCGGCATGGCACCGGCATGGCACCGGCATGGCACGGCATTGAATGGCATGGAATGGCATGGAATGGCATGGAATGGCATGGAATGGCATGGAATGGCATGGAATGGCATGGAATGGCATGGAATGGCATGGAATGGCATGGAATGGCATGGAATGGCATGGAATGGCATGGAATGGCATGGAATGGCATGGAATGGCATGGAATGGCATGGAATGGCATGGAATGGCATGGAATGGCATGGAATGGCATGGAATGGCATGGAATGGCATGGAATGGCATGGAATGGCATGGAATGGCATGGAATGGCATGGAATGGCATGGAATGGCATGGAATGGCATGGAATGGCATGGAATGGCATGGAATGGCATGGAATGGCATGGAATGGCATGGAATGGCATGGAATGGCATGGAATGGCATGGAATGGCATGGAATGGCATGGAATGGCATGGAATGGCATGGAATGGCATGGCACCGCATGGCACGGCATGGAATGGCATGGAATGGCATAGCACCGCATGGCACGGCATGGCACGGCATAGCACCGCATGGCACGGCATGGCACGGCATTGAATGGCATGGAATGGCATTGAATGGCATGGAACGGCATGGAATGGCATGGAATGGCATGGAATGGCATGGAATGGCATGGAATGGCATGGAATGGCATGGAATGGCATGGAATGGCATGGAATGGCATGGAATGGCATGGAATGGCATGGAATGGCATGGCACCGCATGGCACGGCATGGAATGGCATGGAATGGCATGGCACCGCATGGCACGGCATGGCACGGCATTGAATGGCATGGAATGGCATTGAATGGCATGGAATGGCATGGAATGGCATGGAATGGCATGGAATGGCATGGAATGGCATGGAATGGCATGGAATGGCATGGAATGGCATGGAATGGCATGGAATGGCATGGAATGGCATGGAATGGCATGGAATGGCATGGAATGGCATGGAATGGCATGGAATGGCATGGAATGGCATGGAATGGCATGGAATGGCATGGAATGGCATGGAATGGCATGGAATGGCATGGAATGGCATGGAATGGCATGGAATGGCATGGAATGGCATGGAATGGCATGGAATGGCATGGAATGGCATGGAATGGCATGGAATGGCATGGAATGGCATGGAATGGCATGGAATGGCATGGAATGGCATGGAATGGCATGGAATGGCATGGAATGGCATGGAATGGCATGGAATGGCATGGAATGGCATGGAATGGCATGGAATGGCATGGCACCGGCATGGCACCGGCATGGCACGGCATGGCACCGGCATGGCACGGCATGGCACGGCATGGCACCGGCATGGCACGGCATGGCACGGCATGGCACCGGCATGGCACGGCATGGCACCGGCATGGCACCGGCATTGCACGGCATGGCACTGGCATGGCACGGCATGGCACCGGCATGGCACGGCATGGCACCGGCATGGCACCGGCATGGCACGGCATGGCACCGGCATGGCACGGCATGGCACCGGCATGGCACGGCATGGCACCGGCATGGCACGGCATGGCACCGGCATGGCACCGGCATGGCACGGCATGGCACCGGCATGGCACGGCATGGCACGGCATGGCACCGGCATGGCACGGCATGGCACGGCATGGCACCGGCATGGCACGGCATGGCACCGGCATGGCACGGCATGGCACCGGCATGGCACGGCATGGCACCGGCATGGCACGGCATGGCACCGGCATGGCACGGCATGGCACGGCATGGCACGGCATTGAATGGCATGGAATGGCATGGAATGGCATGGAATGGCATGGAATGGCATGGAATGGCATGGAATGGCATGGAATGGCATGGAATGGCATGGAATGGCATGGAATGGCATGGAATGGCATGGAATGGCATGGAATGGCATGGAATGGCATGGAATGGCATGGAATGGCATGGAATGGCATGGAATGGCATGGAATGGCATGGAATGGCATGGAATGGCATGGAATGGCATGGAATGGCATGGAATGGCATGGAATGGCATGGAATGGCATGGAATGGCATGGAATGGCATGGAATGGCATGGAATGGCATGGAATGGCATGGAATGGCATGGAATGGCATGGAATGGCATGGAATGGCATGGAATGGCATGGAATGGCATGGAATGGCATGGAATGGCATGGAATGGCATGGAATGGCATGGAATGGCATGGAATGGCATGGAATGGCATGGAATGGCATGGAATGGCATGGAATGGCATGGAATGGCATGGAATGGCATGGAATGGAATGGCACCGGCATGGCACCGGCATGGAACGGCATGGCACCGGCATGGCACGGCATGGCACCGGCATGGCACGGCATGGCACCGGCATGGCACCGGCATGGCACGGCATGGCACCGGCATGGCACGGCATGGCACCGGCATGGCACGGCATGGCACCGGCATGGCACGGCATGGCACCGGCATGGCACGGCATGGCACCGGCATGGCACGGCATGGCACGGCATGGCACCGGCATGGCACGGCATGGCACCGGCATGGCACGGCATGGCACCGGCATGGCACGGCATGGCACCGGCATGGCACCGGCATAGCACCGGCATGGCACGGCATGGCACCGGCATGGCACGGCATGGCACCGGCATGGCACGGCATGGCACCGGCATGGCACGGCATGGCACGGCATGGCACCGGCATGGCACGGCATGGCACGGCATGGCACCGGCATGGCACGGCATGGCACCGGCATGGCACGGCATGGCACCGGCATGGCACGGCATGGCACGGCATGGCACCGGCATGGCACGGCATGGCACCGGCATGGCACGGCATGGCACCGGCATGGCACGGCATGGCACGGCATGGCACCGGCATGGCACGGCATGGCACCGGCATGGCACCGGCATTGCACGGCATGGCACCGGCATGGCACGGCATGGCACCGGCATGGCACGGCATGGCACCGGCATGGCACGGCATGGCACCGGCATGGCACCGGCATTGCACGGCATGGCACCGGCATGGCACGGCATGGCACCGGCATGGCACGGCATGGCACCGGCATGGCACGGCATGGCACCGGCATGGCACGGCATGGCACCGGCATGGCACGGCATGGCACCGGCATGGCACGGCATGGCACCGGCATGGCACGGCATGGCACCGGCATGGCACCGGCATGGCACGGCATGGCACCGGCATGGCACGGCATGGCACCGGCATGGCACCGGCATGGCACCGGCATGGCACGGCATGGCACCGGCATGGCACGGCATGGCACCGGCATGGCACGGCATGGCACGGCATGGCACCGGCATGGCACCGGCATGGCACGGCATGGCACGGCATGGCACCGGCATGGCACGGCATGGCACCGGCATGGCACGGCATGGCACCGGCATGGCACGGCATGGCACGGCATGGCACCGGCATGGCACGGCATGGCACCGGCATGGCACGGCATGGCACGGCATGGCACCGGCATGGCACGGCATGGCACCGGCATGGCACGGCATGGCACCGGCATGGCACGGCATGGCACCGGCATGGCACCGGCATTGCACGGCATGGCACCGGCATGGCACGGCATGGCACCGGCATGGCACGGCATGGCACCGGCATGGCACGGCATGGCACCGGCATGGCACGGCATGGCACTGGCATGGCACGGCATGGCACCGGCATGGCACGGCATGGCACGGCATGGCACGGCATGGCACGGCATGGCACGGCATGGCACGGCATGGCACCGGCATGGCACGGCATGGCACGGCATTGAATGGCATGGAATGGCATGGAATGGCATGGAATGGCATGGAATGGCATGGAATGGCATGGAATGGCATGGAATGGCATGGAATGGCATGGAATGGCATGGAATGGCATGGAATGGCATGGAATGGCATGGAATGGCATGGAATGGCATGGAATGGCATGGAATGGCATGGAATGGCATGGAATGGCATGGAATGGCATGGAATGGCATGGAATGGCATGGAATGGCATGGAATGGCATGGAATGGCATGGAATGGCATGGAATGGCATGGAATGGCATGGAATGGCATGGAATGGCATGGAATGGCATGGAATGGCATGGAATGGCATGGAATGGCATGGAATGGCATGGAATGGCATGGAATGGCATGGAATGACATGGAATGGCATGGCACCGGCATGGCACCGGCATGGTACGGCATGGCACGGCATGGCACGGCATGGCACCGGCATGGCACGGCATGGCACCGGCATGGCACCGGCATGGCACCGGCATGGCACGGCATGGCACCGGCATGGCACGGCATGGCACCGGCATGGCACGGCATGGCACCGGCATGGCACGGCATGGCACCGGCATGGCACGGCATGGCACCGGCATGGCACCGGCATGGCACGGCATGGCACCGGCATGGCACGGCATGGCACGGCATGGCACGGCATGGCACCGGCATGGCACGGCATGGCACCGGCATGGCACGGCATGGCACGGCATGGCACGGCATGGCACGGCATGGAATGGCATGGAATGGCATGGAATGGCATGGAATGGCATGGAATGGCATGGAATGGCATGGAATGGCATGGAATGGCATGGAATGGCATGGAATGGCATGGAATGGCATGGAATGGCATGGAATGGCATGGAATGGCATGGAATGGCATGGAATGGCATGGAATAGCATGGAATGGCATGGAATGGCATGGAATGACATGGAATGGCATGCACCGGCATGGCACCGGCATGGCACGGCATGGCACGGCATGGCACGGCATGGCACGGCATGGCACGGCATGGCACCGGCATGGCACGGCATGGCACCGGCATGGCACCGGCATGGCACGGCATGGCACGGCATGGCACCGGCATGGCACGGCATGGCACCGGCATGGCACGGCATGGCACGGCATGGCACCGGCATGGCACGGCATGGCACCGGCATGGCACCGGCATGGCACCGGCATGGCACGGCATTGAATGGCATGGAATGGCATGGAATGGCATGGAATGGCATGGAATGGCATGGAATGGCATGGAATGGCATGGAATGGCATGGAATGGCATGGAATGGCATGGAATGGCATGGAATGGCATGGAATGGCATGGAATGGCATGGAATGGCATGGAATGGCATGGAATGGCATGGAATGGCATGGAATGGCATGGAATGGCATGGAATGGCATGGAATGGCATGGAATGGCATGGAATGGCATGGAATGGCATGGAATGGCATGGAATGGCATGGAATGGCATGGAATGGCATGGAATGGCATGGAATGGCATGGAATGGCATGGAATGGCATGGAATGGCATGGAATGGCATGGAATGGCATGGAATGGCATGGAATGGCATGGAATGGCATGGAATGGCATGGAATGGCATGGAATGGCATGGAATGGCATGGAATGGCATGGAATGGCATGGAATGGCATGGAATGGCATGGAATGGCATGGAATGGCATGGAATGGCATGGAATGGCATGGAATGGCATGGAATGGCATGGAATGGCATGGAATGGCATGGAATGGCATGGAATGGCATGGAATGGCATGGAATGGCATGGAATGGCATGGAATGGCATGGAATGGCATGGAATGGCATGGAATGGCATGGAATGGCATGGAATGGCATGGAATGGCATGGAATGGCATGGAATGGCATGGAATGGCATGGAATGGCATGGAATGGCATGGAATGGCATGGAATGGCATGGAATGGCATGGAATGGCATGGAATGGCATGGAATGGCATGGAATGGCATGGAATGGCATGGAATGGCATGGAATGGCATGGAATGGCATGGAATGGCATGGAATGGCATGGAATGGCATGGAATGACATGGAATGGCATGGCACCGGCATGGTACGGCATGGCACGGCATGGCACGGCATGGCACCGGCATGGCACGGCATGGCACCGGCATGGCACGGCATGGCACCGGCATGGCACGGCATGGCACGGCATGGCACCGGCATGGCACGGCATGGCACGGCATGGCACCGGCATGGCACGGCATGGCACCGGCATGGCACGGCATGGCACCGGCATGGCACGGCATGGCACCGGCATGGCACGGCATGGCACCGGCATGGCACGGCATGGCACGGCATTGAATGGCATGGAATGGCATGGAATGGCATGGAATGGCATGGAATGGCATGGAATGGCATGGAATGGCATGGAATGGCATGGAATGGCATGGAATGGCATGGAATGGCATGGAATGGCATGGAATGGCATGGAATGGCATGGAATGGCATGGAATGGCATGGAATGGCATGGAATGGCATGGAATGGCATGGAATGGCATGGAATGGCATGGAATGGCATGGAATGGCATGGAATGGCATGGAATGGCATGGAATGGCATGGAATGGCATGGAATGGCATGGAATGGCATGGAATGGCATGGAATGGCATGGAATGGCATGGAATGGCATGGAATGGCATGGAATGGCATGGAATGGCATGGAATGGCATGGAATGGCATGGAATGGCATGGAATGGCATGGAATGGCATGGAATGGCATGGAATGGCATGGAATGGCATGGAATGGCATGGAATGGCATGGAATGGCATGGAATGGCATGGAATGGCATGGAATGGCATGGAATGGAATGGCACCGGCATGGCACCGGCATGGAACGGCATGGCACCGGCATGGCACGGCATGGCACCGGCATGGCACGGCATGGCACCGGCATGGCACCGGCATGGCACGGCATGGCACCGGCATGGCACGGCATGGCACCGGCATGGCACGGCATGGCACCGGCATGGCACGGCATGGCACCGGCATGGCACGGCATGGCACCGGCATGGCACGGCATGGCACGGCATGGCACCGGCATGGCACGGCATGGCACCGGCATGGCACGGCATGGCACCGGCATGGCACCGGCATAGCACCGGCATGGCACGGCATGGCACCGGCATGGCACGGCATGGCACCGGCATGGCACGGCATGGCACCGGCATGGCACGGCATGGCACGGCATGGCACCGGCATGGCACGGCATGGCACGGCATGGCACCGGCATGGCACGGCATGGCACCGGCATGGCACGGCATGGCACCGGCATGGCACGGCATGGCACGGCATGGCACCGGCATGGCACGGCATGGCACCGGCATGGCACGGCATGGCACCGGCATGGCACGGCATGGCACGGCATGGCACCGGCATGGCACGGCATGGCACCGGCATGGCACCGGCATTGCACGGCATGGCACCGGCATGGCACGGCATGGCACCGGCATGGCACGGCATGGCACCGGCATGGCACCGGCATTGCACGGCATGGCACCGGCATGGCACGGCATGGCACCGGCATGGCACGGCATGGCACCGGCATGGCACGGCATGGCACCGGCATGGCACGGCATGGCACCGGCATGGCACGGCATGGCACCGGCATGGCACGGCATGGCACCGGCATGGCACCGGCATGGCACGGCATGGCACCGGCATGGCACGGCATGGCACCGGCATGGCACCGGCATGGCACCGGCATGGCACGGCATGGCACCGGCATGGCACGGCATGGCACCGGCATGGCACGGCATGGCACGGCATGGCACCGGCATGGCACCGGCATGGCACGGCATGGCACCGGCATGGCACGGCATGGCACCGGCATGGCACGGCATGGCACCGGCATGGCACGGCATGGCACGGCATGGCACCGGCATGGCACGGCATGGCACCGGCATGGCACGGCATGGCACGGCATGGCACCGGCATGGCACGGCATGGCACCGGCATGGCACGGCATGGCACCGGCATGGCACCGGCATTGCACGGCATGGCACCGGCATTGCACGGCATGGCACCGGCATGGCACGGCATGGCACCGGCATGGCACGGCATGGCACCGGCATGGCACGGCATGGCACCGGCATGGCACGGCATGGCACTGGCATGGCACGGCATGGCACCGGCATGGCACGGCATGGCACCGGCATGGCACGGCATGGCACGGCATGGCACGGCATGGCACGGCATGGCACGGCATGGCACGGCATGGCACCGGCATGGCACGGCATGGCACGGCATTGAATGGCATGGAATGGCATGGAATGGCATGGAATGGCATGGAATGGCATGGAATGGCATGGAATGGCATGGAATGGCATGGAATGGCATGGAATGGCATGGAATGGCATGGAATGGCATGGAATGGCATGGAATGGCATGGAATGGCATGGAATGGCATGGAATGGCATGGAATGGCATGGAATGGCATGGAATGGCATGGAATGGCATGGAATGGCATGGAATGGCATGGAATGGCATGGAATGGCATGGAATGGCATGGAATGGCATGGAATGGCATGGAATGGCATGGAATGGCATGGAATGGCATGGAATGGCATGGAATGGCATGGAATGGCATGGAATGGCATGGAATGGCATGGAATGGCATGGAATGGCATGGAATGGCATGGAATGGCATGGAATGGCATGGAATGGCATGGAATGGCATGGAATGGCATGGAATGGCATGGAATGGCATGGAATGACATGGAATGGCATGGCACCGGCATGGCACCGGCATGGTACGGCATGGCACGGCATGGCACGGCATGGCACCGGCATGGCACGGCATGGCACCGGCATGGCACCGGCATGGCACCGGCATGGCACGGCATGGCACCGGCATGGCACGGCATGGCACCGGCATGGCACGGCATGGCACCGGCATGGCACGGCATGGCACCGGCATGGCACGGCATGGCACCGGCATGGCACGGCATGGCACCGGCATGGCACCGGCATGGCACGGCATGGCACCGGCATGGCACGGCATGGCACGGCATGGCACGGCATGGCACCGGCATGGCACGGCATGGCACCGGCATGGCACGGCATGGCACGGCATGGCACGGCATGGCACGGCATGGAATGGCATGGAATGGCATGGAATGGCATGGAATGGCATGGAATGGCATGGAATGGCATGGAATGGCATGGAATGGCATGGAATGGCATGGAATGGCATGGAATGGCATGGAATGGCATGGAATGGCATGGAATGGCATGGAATAGCATGGAATGGCATGGAATGGCATGGAATGACATGGAATGGCATGCACCGGCATGGCACCGGCATGGCACGGCATGGCACGGCATGGCACGGCATGGCACGGCATGGCACGGCATGGCACCGGCATGGCACGGCATGGCACCGGCATGGCACCGGCATGGCACCGGCATGGCACGGCATGGCACGGCATGGCACCGGCATGGCACGGCATGGCACCGGCATGGCACGGCATGGCACGGCATGGCACCGGCATGGCACGGCATGGCACCGGCATGGCACCGGCATGGCACCGGCATGGCACGGCATTGAATGGCATGGAATGGCATGGAATGGCATGGAATGGCATGGAATGGCATGGAATGGCATGGAATGGCATGGAATGGCATGGAATGGCATGGAATGGCATGGAATGGCATGGAATGGCATGGAATGGCATGGAATGGCATGGAATGGCATGGAATGGCATGGAATGGCATGGAATGGCATGGAATGGCATGGAATGGCATGGAATGGCATGGAATGGCATGGAATGGCATGGAATGGCATGGAATGGCATGGAATGGCATGGAATGGCATGGAATGGCATGGAATGGCATGGAATGGCATGGAATGGCATGGAATGGCATGGAATGGCATGGAATGGCATGGAATGGCATGGAATGGCATGGAATGACATGGAATGGCATGGCACCGGCATGGCACCGGCATGGTACGGCATGGCACGGCATGGCACGGCATGGCACCGGCATGGCACGGCATGGCACCGGCATGGCACCGGCATGGCACCGGCATGGCACGGCATGGCACCGGCATGGCACGGCATGGCACCGGCATGGCACGGCATGGCACCGGCATGGCACGGCATGGCACCGGCATGGCACGGCATGGCACCGGCATGGCACCGGCATGGCACGGCATGGCACCGGCATGGCACGGCATGGCACGGCATGGCACGGCATGGCACCGGCATGGCACGGCATGGCACCGGCATGGCACGGCATGGCACCGGCATGGCACGGCATGGCACGGCATGGCACGGCATGGCACGGCATGGAATGGCATGGAATGGCATGGAATGGCATGGAATGGCATGGAATGGCATGGAATGGCATGGAATGGCATGGAATGGCATGGAATGGCATGGAATGGCATGGAATGGCATGGAATGGCATGGAATGGCATGGAATGGCATGGAATGGCATGGAATGGCATGGAATGGCATGGAATGGCATGGAATGGCATGGAATGGCATGGAATGGCATGGAATGGCATGGAATGGCATGGAATGGCATGGAACGGCATGGAACGGCATGGAACGGCATGGAATGGCATGGAATGGCATGGAATGGCATGGAATGGCATGGAATGGCATGGAATGGCATGGAATGGCATGGAATGGCATGGAATGGCATGGAATGGCATGGAATGGCATGGAATGGCATGGAATGGCATGGAATGGCATGGAATGGCATGGAATGGCATGGAATGGCATGGAATGGCATGGAATGGCATGGAATGGCATGGAATGGCATGGAATGGCATGGAATGGCATGGAATGGCATGGAATGGCATGGAATGGCATGGAATGGCATGGAATGACATGGAATGGCATGGCACCGGCATGGCACCGGCATGGTACGGCATGGCACGGCATGGCACGGCATGGCACCGGCATGGCACGGCATGGCACCGGCATGGCACCGGCATGGCACCGGCATGGCACGGCATGGCACCGGCATGGCACGGCATGGCACCGGCATGGCACGGCATGGCACCGGCATGGCACGGCATGGCACCGGCATGGCACGGCATGGCACCGGCATGGCACGGCATGGCACCGGCATGGCACCGGCATGGCACGGCATGGCACCGGCATGGCACGGCATGGCACGGCATGGCACGGCATGGCACCGGCATGGCACGGCATGGCACCGGCATGGCACGGCATGGCACCGGCATGGCACGGCATGGCACGGCATGGCACGGCATGGCACGGCATGGAATGGCATGGAATGGCATGGAATGGCATGGAATGGCATGGAATGGCATGGAATGGCATGGAATGTCATGGAATGGCATGGAATGGCATGGAATGGCATGGAATGGCATGGAATGGCATGGAATGGCATGGAATGGCATGGAATGGCATGGAATGGCATGGAATGGCATGGAATGGCATGGAATGGCATGGAATGGCATGGAATGGCATGGAACGGCATGGAACGGCATGGAACGGCATGGAATGGCATGGAATGGCATGGAATGGCATGGAATGGCATGGAATGGCATGGAATGGCATGGAATGGCATGGAATGGCATGGAATGGCATGGAATGGCATGGAATGGCATGGAATGGCATGGAATGGCATGGAATGGCATGGAATGGCATGGAATGGCATGGAATGGCATGGAATGGCATGGAATGGCATGAAATGGCATGGAATGGCATGGAATGGCATGGAATGGCATGGAATGGCATGGAATGGCATGGAATGGCATGGAATGGCATGGAATGGCATGGAATGGCATGGAATGGCATGGAATGGCATGGAATGGCATGGAATGGCATGGAATGGCATGGAATGGCATGGAATGGCATGGAATGGCATGGAATGGCATGGAATGGCATGGAATGGCATGGAATGGCATGGAATGGCATGGAATGGCATGGAATGGCATGGAATGGCATGGAATGGCATGGAATGGCATGGAATAGCATGGAATGGCATGGAATGGCATGGAATGACATGGAATGGCATGGCACCGGCATGGCACCGGCATGGCACCGGCATGGCACCGGCATGGCACGGCATGGCACGGCATGGCACCGGCATGGCACGGCATGGCACCGGCATGGCACGGCATGGCACGGCATGGCACCGGCATGGCACGGCATGGCACCGGCATGGCACCGGCATGGCACCGGCATAGCACGGCATGGCACCGGCATGGCACGGCATTGAATGGCATGGAATGGCATGGAATGGCATGGAATGGCATGGAATGGCATGGAATGGCATGGAATGGCATGGAATGGCATGGAATGGCATGGAATGGCATGGAATGGCATGGAATGGCATGGAATGGCATGGAATGGCATGGAATGGCATGGAATGGCATGGAATGGCATGGAATGGCATGGAATGGCATGGAATGGCATGGAATGGCATGGAATGGCATGGAATGGCATGGAATAGCATGGAATGGCATGGAATGGCATGGAATGACATGGAATGGCATGGCACCGGCATGGCACCGGCATGGCACGGCATGGCACGGCATGGCACCGGCATGGCACGGCATGGCACCGGCATGGCACGGCATGGCACGGCATGGCACCGGCATGGCACGGCATGGCACCGGCATGGCACCGGCATGGCACCGGCATAGCACGGCATGGCACCGGCATGGCACGGCATTGAATGGCATGGAATGGCATGGAATGGCATGGAATGGCATGGAATGGCATGGAATGGCATGGAATGGCATGGAATGGCATGGAATGGCATGGAATGGCATGGAATGGCATGGAATGGCATGGAATGGCATGGAATGGCATGGAATGGCATGGAATGGCATGGAATGGCATGGAATGGCATGGAATGGCATGGAATGGCATGGAATGGCATGGAATGGCATGGAATGGCATGGAATGGCATGGAATGGCATGGAATGGCATGGAATGGCATGGAATGGCATGGAATGGCATGGAATGGCATGGAATGACATGGAATGGCATGGCACCGGCATGGCACCGGCATGGCACGGCATGGCACGGCATGGCACCGGCATGGCACGGCATGGCACCGGCATGGCACGGCATGGCACCGGCATGGCACGGCATGGCACCGGCATGGTACGGCATGGCACGGCATGGCACCGGCATGGCACGGCATGGCACCGGCATGGCACCGGCATGGCACCGGCATGGCACGGCATGGCACCGGCATGGCACGGCATGGCACCGGCATGGCACGGCATGGCACCGGCATGGCACCGGCATGGCACGGCATGGCACCGGCATGGCACGGCATGGCACGGCATGGCACGGCATGGCACGGCATGGCACCGGCATGGCACGGCATGGCACCGGCATGGCACGGCATGGCACCGGCATGGCACGGCATGGCACGGCATGGCACGGCATGGCACGGCATGGCACGGCATGGCACGGCATGGCACGGCATGGAATGGCATGGAATGGCATGGAATGGCATGGAATGGCATGGAATGGCATGGAATGGCATGGAATGGCATGGAATGGCATGGAATGGCATGGAATGGCATGGAATGGCATGGAATGGCATGGAATGGCATGGAATGGCATGGAATGGCATGGAATGGCATGGAATGGCATCGAATGGCATGGAATGGCATGGAACGGCATGGAACGGCATGGAATGGCATGGAACGGCATGGAATGGCATGGAATGGCATGGAATGGCATGGAATGGCATGGAATGGCATGGAATGGCATGGAATGGCATGGAATGGCATGGAATGGCATGGAATGGCATGGAATGGCATGGAATGGCATGGAATGGCATGGAATGGCATGGAATGGCATGGAATGGCATGGAATGGCATGGAATGGCATGGAATGGCATGGAATGGCATGGAATGGCATGGAATGGCATGGAATGGCATGGAATGGCATGGAATGGCATGGAATGGCATGGAATGGCATGGAATGGCATGGAATGGCATGGAATGGCATGGAATGGCATGGAATGGCATGGAATGGCATGGAATGGCATGGCACCGCATGGCACGGCATGGAATGGCATGGAATGGCATGGCACCGCATGGCACGGCATGGCACGGCATTGAATGGCATGGAATGGCATTGAATGGCATGGAATGGCATGGAATGGCATGGAATGGCATGGAATGGCATGGAATGGCATGGAATGGCATGGAATGGCATGGAATGGCATGGAATGGCATGGAATGGCATGGAATGGCATGGAATGGCATGGAATGGCATGGCACCGGCATGGCACCGGCATGGCACGGCATGGCACGGCATGGCACCGGCATGGCACGGCATGGCACCGGCATAGCACGGCATGGCACCGGCATGGCACGGCATGGCACCGGCATGGCACGGCATGGCACCGCATTGAGTGGCATGGAATGGCATGGAATGGCATGGAATGGCATGGAATGGCATGGAATGGCATGGCACGGCATGGCACCGGCATGGCACGGCATGGCACCGGCATGGCACGGCATGGCACGGCATGGCACCGGCATGGCACGGCATGGCACCGGCATGGCACGGCATGGCACCGGCATGGCACGGCATGGCACGGCATGGCACCGGCATGGCACGGCATGGCACCGGCATGGCACGGCATGGCACCGGCATGGCACGGCATGGCACCGGCATGGCACGGCATGGCACCGGCATGGCACGGCATGGCACCGGCATGGCACCGCATGGCACGGCATGGCACGGCATTGAATGGCATGGAATGGCATTGAATGGCATGGAATGGCATGGAATGGCATGGAATGGCATGGAATGGCATGGAATGGCATGGAATGGCAGGGAATGGCATGGAATGGCATGGAATGGCATGGAATGGCATGGAATGGCATGGAATGGCATGGCACCGGCATGGCACCGGCATGGCACGGCATGGCACCGGCATGGCACGGCATGGCACGGCATGGCACCGGCATGGCACGGCATGGCACGGCATGGCACCGGCATGGCACGGCATGGCACCGGCATGGCACCGGCATGGCACGGCATGGCACCGGCATGGCACCGGCATGGCACGGCATGGCACCGGCATGGCACCGGCATGGCACGGCATGGCACCGGCATGGCACGGCATGGCACCGGCATGGCACGGCATGGCACCGGCATGGCACGGCATGGCACGGCATGGCACCGGCATGGCACCGGCATGGCACGGCATGGCACCGGCATGGCACGGCATGGCACCGGCATGGCACGGCATGGCACGGCATGGCACCGGCATGGCACGGCATGGCACGGCATGGCACCGGCATGGCACGGCATGGCACCGGCATGGCACGGCATGGCACCGGCATGGCACGGCATGGCACCGGCATGGCACGGCATGGCACGGCATGGCACGGCATGGCACGGCATGGCACGGCATTGAATGGCATGGAATGGCATGGAATGGCATGGAATGGCATGGAATGGCATGGAATGGCATGGAATGGCATGGAATGGCATGGAATGGCATGGAATGGCATGGAATGGCATGGAATGGCATGGAATGGCATGGAATGGCATGGAATGGCATGGAATGGCATGGAATGGCATGGAATGGCATGGAATGGCATGGAATGGCATGGAATGGCATGGAATGGCATGGAATGGCATGGAATGGCATGGAATGGCATGGAATGGCATGGAATGGCATGGAATGGCATGGAATGGCATGGAATGGCATGGAATGGCATGGAATGGCATGGAATGGCATGGAATGGCATGGAATGGCATGGAATGGCATGGAATGGCATGGAATGGCATGGAATGGCATGGAATGGCATGGAATGGCATGGAATGGCATGGAATGGCATGGAATGGCATGGAATGGCATGGAATGGCATGGAATGGCATGGAATGGCATGGAATGGCATGGAATGGCATGGAATGGCATGGAATGGCATGGAATGGCATGGCACCGGCATGGCACCGGCATGGCACGGCATGGCACCGGCATGGCACCGGCATGGAATGGCATGGAATGGCATGGAATGACATGGAATGGCATGGCACCGGCATGGCACCGGCATGGCACGGCATGGCACGGCATGGCACGGCATGGCACGGCATGGCACCGGCATGGCACGGCATGGCACCGGCATGGCACGGCATGGCACCGGCATGGCACGGCATGGCACCGGCATGGCACGGCATGGCACCGGCATGGCACGGCATGGCACCGGCATGGCACGGCATGGCACCGGCATGGCACCGGCATGGCACCGGCATGGCACCGGCATGGCACCGGCATGGCACGGCATGGCACGGCATGGCACCGGCATGGCACGGCATGGCACCGGCATGGCACGGCATGGCACGGCATGGCACCGGCATGGCACGGCATGGCACGGCATGGCACCGGCATGGCACGGCATGGCACGGCATGGCACCGGCATGGCACGGCATGGCACGGCATGGCACCGGCATGGCACGGCATGGCACCGGCATGGCACGGCATGGCACGGCATGGCACGGCATGGCACGGCATGGCACCGCATTGAGTGGCATGGAATGGCATGGAATGGCATGGAATGGCATGGAATGGCATGGCACGGCATGGCACGGCATGGCACCGGCATGGCATGGCATGGCACCGGCATGGCACGGCATGGCACCGGCATGGCACGGCATGGCACCGGCATGGCACGGCATGGCACCGGCATGGCACGGCATGGCACCGGCATGGCACGGCATGGCACCGGCATGGCACGGCATGGCACCGGCATGGCACGGCATGGCACCGGCATGGCACGGCATGGCACCGGCATGGCACGGCATGGCACCGGCATGGCACGGCATGGCACCGGCATGGCACGGCATGGCACCGGCATGGCACCGGCATGGCACCGGCATGGCACCGGCATGGCACGGCATGGCACGGCATGGCACCGGCATGGCACGGCATGGCACCGGCATGGCACGGCATGGCACGGCATGGCACCGGCATGGCACGGCATGGCACGGCATGGCACCGGCATGGCACGGCATGGCACGGCATGGCACCGGCATGGCACGGCATGGCACGGCATGGCACCGGCATGGCACGGCATGGCACCGGCATGGCACGGCATGGCACCGGCATGGCACGGCATGGCACCGGCATGGCACGGCATGGCACCGGCATGGCACGGCATGGCACCGGCATGGCACGGCATGGCACCGGCATGGCACGGCATGGCACCGGCATGGCACGGCATGGCACCGGCATGGCACCGGCATGGCACCGGCATGGCACCGGCATGGCACGGCATGGCACGGCATGGCACCGGCATGGCACGGCATGGCACCGGCATGGCACGGCATGGCACGGCATGGCACCGGCATGGCACGGCATGGCACGGCATGGCACCGGCATGGCACGGCATGGCACGGCATGGCACCGGCATGGCACCGGCATGGCACGGCATGGCACGGCATGGCACCGGCATGGCACCGGCATGGCACCGGCATGGCACGGCATGGCACCGGCATGGCACCGGCATGGCACGGCATGGCACCGGCATGGCACGGCATGGCACGGCATGGCACGGCATGGCACGGCATGGCACGGCATGGCACGGCATGGAATGGCATGGAATGGCATGGAATGGCATGGAATGGCATGGAATGGCATGGAATGGCATGGAATGGCATGGAATGGCATGGAATGGCATGGAATGGCATGGAATGGCATGGAATGGCATGGAATGGCATGGAATGGCATGGAATAGCATGGAATGGCATGGAATGGCATGGAATGGCATGGAATGGCATGGAATGGCATGGAATGGCATGGAATGGCATGGAATGGCATGGAATGGCATGGAATGGCATGGAATGGCATGGAATGGCATGGAATGGCATGGAATGGCATGGAATGGCATGGAATGGCATGGAATGGCATGGAATGGCATGGAATGGCATGGAATGGCATGGAATGGCATGGAATGGCATGGAATGGCATGGAATGGCATGGAATGGCATGGAATGGCATGGAATGGCATGGAATGGCATGGAATGGCATGGAATGGCATGGAATGGCATGGAATGGCATGGAATGGCATGGCACCGGCATGGCACCGGCATGGCACGGCATGGCACGGCATGGCACCGGCATGGCACGGCATGGAATGGCATGGAATGGCATGGAATGACATGGAATGGCATGGCACCGGCATGGCACCGGCATGGCACGGCATGGCACGGCATGGCACGGCATGGCACCGGCATGGCACGGCATGGCACCGGCATGGCACGGCATGGCACCGGCATGGCACGGCATGGCACCGCATTGAGTGGCATGGAATGGCATGGAATGGCATGGAATGGCATGGAATGGCATGGCACCGGCATGGCACGGCATGGCACGGCATGGCACGGCATGGCACCGGCATGGCACGGCATGGCACCGGCATGGCACGGCATGGCACCGGCATGGCACCGGCATGGCACGGCATGGCACCGGCATGGCACGGCATGGCACCGGCATGGCACGGCATGGCACCGGCATGGCACGGCATGGCACCGGCATGGCACGGCATGGCACCGGCATGGCACGGCATGGCACCGGCATGGCACCGGCATAGCACCGGCATGGCACGGCATGGCACCGGCATGGCACGGCATGGCACCGGCATGGCACGGCATGGCACGGCATGGCACCGGCATGGCACGGCATGGCACCGGCATGGCACGGCATGGAACCGGCATGGCACGGCATGGCACGGCATTGAATGGCATGGAATGGCATGGAATGGCATGGAATGGCATGGAATGGCATGGAATGGCATGGAATGGCATGGAATGGCATGGAATGGCATGGAATGGCATGGAATGGCATGGAATGGCATGGAATGGCATGGAATGGCATGGAATGGCATGGAATGGCATGGAATGGCATGGAATGGCATGGAATGGCATGGAATGGCATGGAATGGCATGGAATGGCATGGAATGGCATGGAATGGCATGGAATGGCATGGAATGGCATGGAATGGCATGGAATGGCATGGAATGGCATGGAATGGCATGGAATGGCATGGAATGGCATGGAATGGCATGGAATGACATGGAATGGCATGGCACCGGCATGGCACCGGCATGGCACGGCATGGCACGGCATGGCACGGCATGGCACCGGCATGGCACGGCATGGCACCGGCATGGCACGGCATGGCACCGCATTGAGTGGCATGGAATGGCATGGAATGGCATGGAATGGCATGGAATGGCATGGAATGGCATGGAATGGCATGGCACGGCATGGCACGGCATGGCACCGGCATGGCATGGCATGGCACCGGCATGGCACGGCATGGCACCGGCATGGCACGGCATGGCACCGGCATGGCACGGCATGGCACCGGCATGGCACGGCATGGCACCGGCATGGCACGGCATGGCACCGGCATGGCACCGGCATGGCACCGGCATGGCACCGGCATGGCACGGCATGGCACGGCATGGCACCGGCATGGCACGGCATGGCACCGGCATGGCACGGCATGGCACGGCATGGCACCGGCATGGCACGGCATGGCACGGCATGGCACCGGCATGGCACGGCATGGCACGGCATGGCACCGGCATGGCACGGCATGGCACTGCATGGCACCGGCATGGCACGGCATGGCACCGGCATGGCACGGCATGGCACGGCATGGCACGGCATGGAATGGCATGGAATGGCATGGAATGGCATGGAATGGCATGGAATGGCATGGAATGGCATGGAATGGCATGGAATGGCATGGAATGGCATGGAATGGCATGGAATGGCATGGAATGGCATGGAATGGCATGGAATGGCATGGAATGGCATGGAATGGCATGGAATGGCATGGAATGGCATGGAATGGCATGGAATGGCATGGAATGGCATGGAATGGCATGGAATGGCATGGAATGGCATGGAATGGCATGGAATGGCATGGAATGGCATGGAATGGCATGGAATGGCATGGAATGGCATGGAATGGCATGGAATGGCATGGCACCGGCATGGCACCGGCATGGCACGGCATGGCACGGCATGGCACCGGCATGGCACGGCATGGAATGGCATGGAATGGCATGGAATGACATGGAATGGCATGGCACCGGCATGGCACCGGCATGGCACGGCATGGCACGGCATGGCACGGCATGGCACCGGCATGGCACCGGCATGGCACGGCATGGCACCGGCATGGCACGGCATGGCACCGGCATGGCACGGCATGGCACCGCATTGAGTGGCATGGAATGGCATGGAATGGCATGGAATGGCATGGAATGGCATGTCACGGCATGGCACCGGCATGGCACGGCATGGCACCGGCATGGCACGGCATGGCACCGGCATGGCACGGCATGGCACGGCATGGCACCGGCATGGCACGGCATGGCACCGGCATGGCACCGGCATTGCACGGCATGGCACCGGCATGGCACGGCATGGCACCGGCATGGCACGGCATGGCACCGGCATGGCACGGCATGGCACCGGCATGGCACGGCATGGCACCGGCATGGCACCGGCATGGCACGGCATGGCACCGGCATGGCACCGGCATGGCACGGCATGGCACGGCATGGCACCGGCATGGCACGGCATGGCACCGGCATGGCACGGCATGGCACGGCATGGCACGGCATGGCACCGGCATGGCACGGCATGGCACGGCATGGCACCGGCATGGCACGGCATGGCACGGCATGGCACCGGCATGGCACGGCATGGCACCGGCATGGCACGGCATGGCACGGCATGGCACGGCATGGAATGGCATGGAATGGCATGGAATGGCATGGAATGGCATGGAATGGCATGGAATGGCATGGAATGGCATGGAATGGCATGGAATGGCATGGAATGGCATGGAATGGCATGGAATGGCATGGAATGGCATGGAATGGCATGGAATGGCATGGAATGGCATGGAATGGCATGGAATGGCATGGAATGGCATGGAATGGCATGGAATGGCATGGAATGGCATGGAATGGCATGGAATGGCATGGAATGGCATGGAATGGCATGGAATGGCATGGAATGGCATGGAATGGCATGGAATGGCATGGAATGGCATGGAATGGCATGGAATGGCATGGAATGGCATGGAATGGCATGGAATGGCATGGAATGGCATGGAATGGCATGGAATGGCATGGAATGGCATGGAATGGCATGGAATGGCATGGAATGGCATGGAATGGCATGGAATGGCATGGAATGGCATGGAATGGCATGGAATGGCATGGAATGGCATGGAATGGCATGGAATGGCATGGCACCGGCATGGCACCGGCATGGCACGGCATGGCACGGCATGGCACCGGCATGGCACGGCATGGAATGGCATGGAATGGCATGGAATGACATGGAATGGCATGGCACCGGCATGGCACCGGCATGGCACGGCATGGCACGGCATGGCACGGCATGGCACCGGCATGGCACGGCATGGCACCGGCATGGCACGGCATGGCACCGGCATGGCACGGCATGGCACCGCATTGAGTGGCATGGAATGGCATGGAATGGCATGGAATGGCATGGAATGGCATGGAATGGCATGGCACGGCATGGCACCGGCATGGCACGGCATGGCACCGGCATGGCACGGCATGGCACCGGCATGGCACGGCATGGCACGGCATGGCACCGGCATGGCACGGCATGGCACCGGCATGGCACCGGCATTGCACGGCATGGCACCGGCATGGCACGGCATGGCACCGGCATGGCACGGCATGGCACCGGCATGGCACGGCATGGCACCGGCATGGCACGGCATGGCACCGGCATGGCACCGGCATGGCACGGCATGGCACCGGCATGGCACCGGCATGGCACCGGCATGGCACGGCATGGCACCGGCATGGCACGGCATGGCACCGGCATGGCACGGCATGGCACGGCATGGCACCGGCATGGCACGGCATGGCACCGGCATGGCACGGCATGGCACGGCATGGCACCGGCATGGCACGGCATGGCACCGGCATGGCACGGCATGGCACCGGCATGGCACGGCATGGCACGGCATGGCACCGGCATGGCACGGCATGGCACCGGCATGGCACGGCATGGCACGGCATGGCACCGGCATGGCACGGCATGGCACCGGCATGGCACCGGCATTGCACGGCATGGCACCGGCATGGCACGGCATGGCACCGGCATGGCACGGCATGGCACTGCATGGCACCGGCATGGCACGGCATGGCACCGGCATGGCACGGCATGGCACGGCATGGCACGGCATGGAATGGCATGGAATGGCATGGAATGGCATGGAATGGCATGGAATGGCATGGAATGGCATGGAATGGCATGGAATGGCATGGAATGGCATGGAATGGCATGGAATGGCATGGAATGGCATGGAATGGCATGGAATGGCATGGAATGGCATGGAATGGCATGGAATGGCATGGAATGGCATGGAATGGCATGGAATGGCATGGAATGGCATGGAATGGCATGGAATGGCATGGAAT
Source organism: Cryptus armator (assembly GCA_963971235.1). Taxonomy (NCBI): domain Eukaryota; kingdom Metazoa; phylum Arthropoda; class Insecta; order Hymenoptera; family Ichneumonidae; genus Cryptus; species Cryptus armator. Next base: position 53,928 of record CAXARG010000341.1, read on the forward strand.
GGCATGGAATGGCATGGAATGGCATGGAATGGCATGGAATGGCATGGAATGGCATGGAATGGCATGGAATGGCATGGAATGGCATGGAATGGCATGGAATGGCATGGAATGGCATGGAATGGCATGGAATGGCATGGAATGGCATGGAATGGCATGGAATGGCATGGAATGGCATGGCACCGGCATGGCACCGGCATGGCACGGCATGGCACGGCATGGCACCGGCATGGCACGGCATGGAATGGCATGGAATGGCATGGAATGACATGGAATGGCATGGCACCGGCATGGCACCGGCATGGCACGGCATGGCACGGCATGGCACGGCATGGCACCGGCATGGCACCGGCATGGCACGGCATGGCACCGGCATGGCACGGCATGGCACCGGCATGGCACGGCATGGCACCGCATTGAGTGGCATGGAATGGCATGGAATGGCATGGAATGGCATGGAATGGCATGGCACGGCATGGCACCGGCATGGCACGGCATGGCACCGGCATGGCACGGCATGGCACCGGCATGGCACGGCATGGCACCGGCATGGCACGGCATGGCACGGCATGGCACCGGCATGGCACGGCATGGCACCGGCATGGCACCGGCATTGCACGGCATGGCACCGGCATGGCACGGCATGGCACCGGCATGGCACGGCATGGCACCGGCATGGCACGGCATGGCACCGGCATGGCACGGCATGGCACCGGCATGGCACCGGCATGGCACGGCATGGCACCGGCATGGCACCGGCATGGCACGGCATGGCACGGCATGGCACCGGCATGGCACGGCATGGCACCGGCATGGCACGGCATGGCACGGCATGGCACGGCATGGCACCGGCATGGCACGGCATGGCACGGCATGGCACCGGCATGGCACGGCATGGCACGGCATGGCACCGGCATGGCACGGCATGGCACCGGCATGGCACGGCATGGCACGGCATGGCACGGCATGGAATGGCATGGAATGGCATGGAATGGCATGGAATGGCATGGAATGGCATGGAATGGCATGGAATGGCATGGAATGGCATGGCACCGGCATGGCACGGCATGGAATGGCATGGAATGGCATGGAATGGCATGGAATGGCATGGAATGGCATGGAATGGCATGGAATGGCATGGAATGGCATGGAATGGCATGGAATGGCATGGAATGGCATGGAATGGCATGGAATGGCATGGAATGGCATGGAATGGCATGGAATGGCATGGAATGGCATGGAATGGCATGGAATGGCATGGAATGGCATGGAATGGCATGGAATGGCATGGAATGGCATGGAATGGCATGGAATGGCATGGAATGGCATGGAATGGCATGGAATGGCATGGAATGGCATGGAATGGCATGGAATGGCATGGAATGGCATGGAATGGCATGGAATGGCATGGAATGGCATGGAATGGCATGGAATGGCATGGAATGGCATGGAATGGCATGGAATGGCATGGAATGGCATGGAATGGCATGGAATGGCATGGAATGGCATGGCACCGGCATGGCACCGGCATGGCACGGCATGGCACGGCATGGCACCGGCATGGCACGGCATGGAATGGCATGGAATGGCATGGAATGACATGGAATGGCATGGCACCGGCATGGCACCGGCATGGCACGGCATGGCACGGCATGGCACGGCATGGCACCGGCATGGCACGGCATGGCACCGGCATGGCACGGCATGGCACCGGCATGGCACGGCATGGCACCGGCATGGCACGGCATGGCACCGGCATGGCACGGCATGGCACCGCATTGAGTGGCATGGAATGGCATGGAATGGCATGGAATGGCATGGAATGGCATGGCACGGCATGGCACCGGCATGGCACGGCATGGCACCGGCATGGCACGGCATGGCACCGGCATGGCACGGCATGGCACGGCATGGCACCGGCATGGCACGGCATGGCACCGGCATGGCACCGGCATTGCACGGCATGGCACCGGCATGGCACGGCATGGCACCGGCATGGCACGGCATGGCACCGGCATGGCACGGCATGGCACCGGCATGGCACGGCATGGCACCGGCATGGCACCGGCATGGCACGGCATGGCACCGGCATGGCACCGGCATGGCACCGGCATGGCACGGCATGGCACCGGCATGGCACGGCATGGCACCGGCATGGCACGGCATGGCACGGCATGGCACCGGCATGGCACGGCATGGCACGGCATGGCACCGGCATGGCACGGCATGGCACCGGCATGGCACGGCATGGCACCGGCATGGCACGGCATGGCACGGCATGGCACCGGCATGGCACGGCATGGCACCGGCATGGCACGGCATGGCACGGCATGGCACCGGCATGGCACGGCATGGCACCGGCATGGCACCGGCATTGCACGGCATGGCACCGGCATGGCACGGCATGGCACCGGCATGGCACGGCATGGCACCGGCATGGCACGGCATGGCACCGGCATGGCACGGCATGGCACCGGCATGGCACGGCATGGCACCGGCATGGCACGGCATGGCACCGGCATGGCACGGCATGGCACCGGCATGGCACGGCATGGCACGGCATGGCACGGCATGGCACGGCATGGCACGGCATGGCACGGCATGGCACCGGCATGGCACGGCATGGCACGGCATGGCACGGCATGGCACGGCATTGAATGGCATGGAATGGCATGGAATGGCATGGAATGGCATGGAATGGCATGGAATGGCATGGAATGGCATGGAATGGCATGGAATGGCATGGAATGGCATGGAATGGCATGGAATGGCATGGAATGGCATGGAATGGCATGGAATGGCATGGAATGGCATGGAATGGCATGGAATGGCATGGAATGGCATGGAATGGCATGGAATGGCATGGAATGGCATGGAATGGCATGGAATGGCATGGAATGGCATGGAATGGCATGGAATGGCATGGAATGGCATGGAATGGCATGGAATGGCATGGAATGGCATGGAATGGCATGGAATGGCATGGAATGGCATGGAATGGCATGGAATGGCATGGAATGGCATGGAATGGCATGGAATGGCATGGAATGGCATGGAATGGCATGGAATGGCATGGAATGGCATGGAATGGCATGGAATGGCATGGAATGGCATGGAATGGCATGGAATGGCATGGAATGGCATGGAATGGCATGGAATGGCATGGAATGGCATGGAATGGCATGGAATGGCATGGAATGGCATGGAATGGCATGGAATGGCATGGAATGGCATGGAATGGCATGGAATGGCATGGAATGGCATGGAATGGCATGGAATGGCATGGAATGGCATGGAATGGCATGGAATGGCATGGCACCGCATGGCACGGCATGGAATGGCATGGAATGGCATAGCACCGCATGGCACGGCATGGCACGGCATAGCACCGCATGGCACGGCATGGCACGGCATTGAATGGCATGGAATGGCATTGAATGGCATGGAACGGCATGGAATGGCATGGAATGGCATGGAATGGCATGGAATGGCATGGAATGGCATGGAATGGCATGGAATGGCATGGAATGGCATGGAATGGCATGGAATGGCATGGAATGGCATGGAATGGCATGGAATGGCATGGAATGGCATGGAATGGCATGGAATGGCATGGAATGGCATGGAATGGCATGGAATGGCATGGAATGGCATGGAATGGCATGGCACCGCATGGCACGGCATGGAATGGCATGGAATGGCATGGCACCGCATGGCACGGCATGGCACGGCATTGAATGGCATGGAATGGCATTGAATGGCATGGAATGGCATGGAATGGCATGGAATGGCATGGAATGGCATGGAATGGCATGGAATGGCATGGAATGGCATGGAATGGCATGGAATGGCATGGAATGGCATGGAATGGCATGGAATGGCATGGAATGGCATGGAATGGCATGGAATGGCATGGAATGGCATGGAATGGCATGGAATGGCATGGAATGGCATGGAATGGCATGGAATGGCATGGAATGGCATGGAATGGCATGGAATGGCATGGAATGGCATGGAATGGCATGGAATGGCATGGAATGGCATGGAATGGCATGGAATGGCATGGAATGGCATGGAATGGCATGGAATGGCATGGAATGGCATGGAATGGCATGGAATGGCATGGAATGGCATGGAATGGCATGGAATGGCATGGAATGGCATGGAATGGCATGGAATGTCATGGCACCGGCATGGCACCGGCATGGCACGGCATGGCACCGGCATGGCACGGCATGGCACGGCATGGCACCGGCATGGCACGGCATGGCACGGCATGGCACCGGCATGGCACCGGCATTGCACGGCATGGCACTGGCATGGCACGGCATGGCACCGGCATGGCACGGCATGGCACCGGCATGGCACCGGCATGGCACGGCATGGCACCGGCATGGCACGGCATGGCACCGGCATGGCACGGCATGGCACCGGCATGGCACGGCATGGCACCGGCATGGCACCGGCATGGCACGGCATGGCACCGGCATGGCACGGCATGGCACCGGCATGGCACGGCATGGCACCGGCATGGCACGGCATGGCACGGCATGGCACCGGCATGGCACGGCATGGCACCGGCATGGCACGGCATGGCACCGGCATGGCACCGGCATAGCACCGGCATGGCACGGCATGGCACCGGCATGGCACGGCATGGCACCGGCATGGCACGGCATGGCACCGGCATGGCACGGCATGGCACGGCATGGCACCGGCATGGCACGGCATGGCACGGCATGGCACCGGCATGGCACGGCATGGCACCGGCATGGCACGGCATGGCACCGGCATGGCACGGCATGGCACGGCATGGCACCGGCATGGCACGGCATGGCACCGGCATGGCACGGCATGGCACCGGCATGGCACGGCATGGCACGGCATGGCACCGGCATGGCACGGCATGGCACCGGCATGGCACCGGCATTGCACGGCATGGCACCGGCATGGCACGGCATGGCACCGGCATGGCACGGCATGGCACCGGCATGGCACCGGCATTGCACGGCATGGCACCGGCATGGCACGGCATGGCACCGGCATGGCACGGCATGGCACCGGCATGGCACGGCATGGCACCGGCATGGCACGGCATGGCACCGGCATGGCACGGCATGGCACCGGCATGGCACCGGCATGGCACGGCATGGCACCGGCATGGCACGGCATGGCACCGGCATGGCACCGGCATGGCACCGGCATGGCACGGCATGGCACCGGCATGGCACGGCATGGCACGGCATGGCACCGGCATGGCACCGGCATGGCACGGCATGGCACCGGCATGGCACGGCATGGCACCGGCATGGCACGGCATGGCACCGGCATGGCACGGCATGGCACGGCATGGCACCGGCATGGCACGGCATGGCACCGGCATGGCACGGCATGGCACGGCATGGCACCGGCATGGCACGGCATGGCACCGGCATGGCACCGGCATTGCACGGCATGGCACCGGCATGGCACGGCATGGCACCGGCATGGCACGGCATGGCACCGGCATGGCACGGCATGGCACCGGCATGGCACGGCATGGCACTGGCATGGCACGGCATGGCACCGGCATGGCACGGCATGGCACGGCATGGCACGGCATGGCACGGCATGGCACGGCATGGCACGGCATGGCACCGGCATGGCACCGGCATGGCACCGGCATAGCACCGGCATGGCACGGCATGGCACCGGCATGGCACGGCATGGCACCGGCATGGCACGGCATGGCACCGGCATGGCACGGCATGGCACGGCATGGCACCGGCATGGCACCGGCATGGCACGGCATGGCACCGGCATGGCACGGCATGGCACGGCATGGCACCGGCATGGCACGGCATGGCACCGGCATGGCACGGCATGGCACCGGCATGGCACGGCATGGCACTGGCATGGCACGGCATGGCACCGGCATGGCACGGCATGGCACGGCATGGCACGGCATGGCACGGCATGGCACGGCATGGCACGGCATGGCACGGCATGGCACGGCATGGCACGGCATTGAATGGCATGGAATGGCATGGAATGGCATGGAATGGCATGGAATGGCATGGAATGGCATGGAATGGCATGGAATGGCATGGAATGGCATGGAATGGCATGGAATGGCATGGAATGGCATGGAATGGCATGGAATGGCATGGAATACCATGGAATGGCATGGAATGGCATGGAATGGCATGGAATGGCATGGAATGGCATGGAATGGCATGGAATGGCATGGAATGGCATGGAATGGCATGGAATGGCATGGAATGGCATGGAATGGCATGGAATGGCATGGAATGGCATGGAATGGCATGGAATGGCATGGAATGGCATGGAATGGCATGGAATGGCATGGAATGGCATGGAATGACATGGAATGGCATGGCACCGGCATGGCACCGGCATGGCACGGCATGGCACGGCATGGCACGGCATGGCACCGGCATGGCACGGCATGGCACCGGCATGGCACGGCATGGCACCGGCATGGCACGGCATGGCACCGCATTGAGTGGCATGGAATGGCATGGAATGGCATGGAATGGCATGGAATGGCATGGCACGGCATGGCACGGCATGGCACCGGCATGGCATGGCATGGCACCGGCATGGCACGGCATGGCACCGGCATGGCACGGCATGGCACCGGCATGGCACGGCATGGCACCGGCATGGCACGGCATGGCACCGGCATGGCACGGCATGGCACCGGCATGGCACGGCATGGCACCGGCATGGCACCGGCATGGCACCGGCATGGCACCGGCATGGCACCGGCATGGCACGGCATGGCACGGCATGGCACCGGCATGGCACGGCATGGCACCGGCATGGCACGGCATGGCACCGGCATGGCACGGCATGGCACGGCATGGCACGGCATGGCACCGGCATGGCACGGCATGGCACGGCATGGCACCGGCATGGCACGGCATGGCACGGCATGGCACCGGCATGGCACGGCATGGCACGGCATGGCACCGGCATGGCACGGCATGGCACGGCATGGCACCGGCATGGCACGGCATGGCACCGGCATGGCACGGCATGGCACGGCATGGCACGGCATGGCACGGCATGGAATGGCATGGAATGGCATGGAATGGCATGGAATGGCATGGAATGGCATGGAATGGCATGGAATGGCATGGAATGGCATGGAATGGCATGGAATGGCATGGAATGGCATGGAATGGCATGGAATGGCATGGAATGGCATGGAATGGCATGGAATGGCATGGAATGGCATGGAATGGCATGGAATGGCATGGAATGGCATGGAATGGCATGGAATGGCATGGAATGGCATGGAATGGCATGGAATGGCATGGAATGGCATGGAATGGCATGGAATGGCATGGAATGGCATGGAATGGCATGGAATGGCATGGAATGGCATGGAATGGCATGGAATGGCATGGAATGGCATGGCACCGGCATGGCACCGGCATGGCACGGCATGGCACGGCATGGCACCGGCATGGCACGGCATGGAATGGCATGGAATGGCATGGAATGACATGGAATGGCATGGCACCGGCATGGCACCGGCATGGCACGGCATGGCACGGCATGGCACGGCATGGCACGGCATGGCACCGGCATGGCACGGCATGGCACCGGCATGGCACGGCATGGCACCGCATTGAGTGGCATGGAATGGCATGGAATGGCATGGAATGGCATGGAATGGCATGGCACGGCATGGCACCGGCATGGCACGGCATGGCACCGGCATGGCACGGCATGGCACCGGCATGGCACGGCATGGCACCGGCATGGCACGGCATGGCACCGGCATGGCACGGCATGGCACGGCATGGCACGGCATGGAATGGCATGGAATGGCATGGAATGGCATGGAATGGCATGGAATGGCATGGAATGGCATGGAATGGCATGGAATGGCATGGAATGGCATGGAATGGCATGGAATGGCATGGAATGGCATGGAATGGCATGGAATGGCATGGAATGGCATGGAATGGCATGGAATGGCATGGAATGGCATGGAATGGCATGGAATGGCATGGAATGGCATGGAATGGCATGGAATGGCATGGAATGGCATGGAATGGCATGGAATGGCATGGAATGGCATGGAATGGCATGGAATGGCATGGAATGGCATGGAATGGCATGGAATGGCATGGAATGGAATGGCATGGAATGGCATGGAATGGCATGGAATGGCATGGCACCGGCATGGCACCGGCATGGCACGGCATGGCACGGCATGGCACCGGCATGGCACGGCATGGCACGGCATGGCACGGCATGGCACGGCATGGCACGGCATGGCACGTCATGGCACGGCATGGCACCGGCATGGCACGGCATGGCACGGCATGGCACGGCATGGCACGGCATTGAATGGCATGGAATGGCATGGAATGGCATGGAATGGCATGGAATGGCATGGAATGGCATGGAATGGCATGGAATGGCATGGAATGGCATGGAATGGCATGGAATGGCATGGAATGGCATGGAATGGCATGGAATGGCATGGAATGGCATGGAATGGCATGGAATGGCATGGAATGGCATGGAATGGCATGGAATGGCATGGAATGGCATGGAATGGCATGGAATGGCATGGAATGGCATGGAATGGCATGGAATGGCATGGAATGGCATGGAATGGCATGGAATGGCATGGAATGGCATGGAATGGCATGGAATGGCATGGAATGGCATGGAATGGCATGGAATGGCATGGAATGGCATGGCACCGCATGGCACGGCATGGAATGGCATGGAATGGCATAGCACCGCATGGCACGGCATGGCACGGCATAGCACCGCATGGCACGGCATGGCACGGCATTGAATGGCATGGAATGGCATTGAATGGCATGGAACGGCATGGAATGGCATGGAATGGCATGGAATGGCATGGAATGGCATGGAATGGCATGGAATGGCATGGAATGGCATGGAATGGCATGGAATGGCATGGAATGGCATGGAATGGCATGGAATGGCATGGAATGGCATGGAATGGCATGGAATGGCATGGAATGGCATGGAATGGCATGGAATGGCATGGAATGGCATGGAATGGCATGGAATGGCATGGCACCGCATGGCACGGCATGGAATGGCATGGAATGGCATGGCACCGCATGGCACGGCATGGCACGGCATTGAATGGCATGGAATGGCATTGAATGGCATGGAATGGCATGGAATGGCATGGAATGGCATGGAATGGCATGGAATGGCATGGAATGGCATGGAATGGCATGGAATGGCATGGAATGGCATGGAATGGCATGGAATGGCATGGAATGGCATGGAATGGCATGGAATGGCATGGAATGGCATGGAATGGCATGGAATGGCATGGAATGGCATGGAATGGCATGGAATGGCATGGAATGGCATGGAATGGCATGGAATGGCATGGAATGGCATGGAATGGCATGGAATGGCATGGAATGGCATGGAATGGCATGGAATGGCATGGAATGGCATGGAATGGCATGGAATGGCATGGAATGGCATGGAATGGCATGGAATGGCATGGAATGGCATGGAATGGCATGGAATGGCATGGCACCGGCATGGCACCGGCATGGCACGGCATGGCACCGGCATGGCACGGCATGGCACGGCATGGCACCGGCATGGCACGGCATGGCACGGCATGGCACCGGCATGGCACGGCATGGCACCGGCATGGCACCGGCATTGCACGGCATGGCACTGGCATGGCACGGCATGGCACCGGCATGGCACGGCATGGCACCGGCATGGCACCGGCATGGCACGGCATGGCACCGGCATGGCACGGCATGGCACCGGCATGGCACGGCATGGCACCGGCATGGCACGGCATGGCACCGGCATGGCACCGGCATGGCACGGCATGGCACCGGCATGGCACGGCATGGCACCGGCATGGCACGGCATGGCACGGCATGGCACCGGCATGGCACGGCATGGCACGGCATGGCACCGGCATGGCACGGCATGGCACCGGCATGGCACGGCATGGCACCGGCATGGCACGGCATGGCACCGGCATGGCACGGCATGGCACCGGCATGGCACGGCATGGCACCGGCATGGCACGGCATGGCACGGCATGGCACCGGCATGGCACGGCATGGCACGGCATGGCACCGGCATGGCACGGCATGGCACGGCATGGCACCGGCATGGCACGGCATGGCACGGCATGGCACCGGCATGGCACGGCATGGCACCGGCATGGCACGGCATGGCACGGCATGGCACGGCATGGCACGGCATGGAATGGCATGGAATGGCATGGAATGGCATGGAATGGCATGGAATGGCATGGAATGGCATGGAATGGCATGGAATGGCATGGAATGGCATGGAATGGCATGGAATGGCATGGAATGGCATGGAATGGCATGGAATGGCATGGAATGGCATGGAATGGCATGGAATGGCATGGAATGGCATGGAATGGCATGGAATGGCATGGAATGGCATGGAATGGCATGGAATGGCATGGAATGGCATGGAATGGCATGGAATGGCATGGAATGGCATGGAATGGCATGGAATGGCATGGAATGGCATGGAATGGCATGGAATGGCATGGAATGGCATGGAATGGCATGGCACCGGCATGGCACCGGCATGGCACGGCATGGCACGGCATGGCACCGGCATGGCACGGCATGGAATGGCATGGAATGGCATGGAATGACATGGAATGGCATGGCACCGGCATGGCACCGGCATGGCACGGCATGGCACGGCATGGCACGGCATGGCACCGGCATGGCACGGCATGGCACCGGCATGGCACGGCATGGCACCGGCATGGCACGGCATGGCACCGGCATGGCACGGCATGGCACCGCATTGAGTGGCATGGAATGGCATGGAATGGCATGGAATGGCATGGAATGGCATGGCACGGCATGGCACCGGCATGGCACGGCATGGCACCGGCATGGCACGGCATGGCACCGGCATGGCACGGCATGGCACGGCATGGCACGGCATGGAATGGCATGGAATGGCATGGAATGGCATGGAATGGCATGGAATGGCATGGAATGGCATGGAATGGCATGGAATGGCATGGAATGGCATGGAATGGCATGGAATGGCATGGAATGGCATGGAATGGCATGGAATGGCATGGAATGGCATGGAATGGCATGGAATGGCATGGAATGGCATGGAATGGCATGGAATGGCATGGAATGGCATGGAATGGCATGGAATGGCATGGAATGGCATGGAATGGCATGGAATGGCATGGAATGGCATGGAATGGCATGGAATGGCATGGAATGGCATGGAATGGCATGGAATGGCATGGAATGGCATGGCACCGGCATGGCACCGGCATGGCACGGCATGGCACGGCATGGCACCGGCATGGCACGGCATGGCACGGCATGGCACGGCATGGCACGGCATGGCACGGCATGGCACGGCATGGCACGGCATGGCACCGGCATGGCACGGCATGGCACGGCATGGCACGGCATGGCACGGCATTGAATGGCATGGAATGGCATGGAATGGCATGGAATGGCATGGAATGGCATGGAATGGCATGGAATGGCATGGAATGGCATGGAATGGCATGGAATGGCATGGAATGGCATGGAATGGCATGGAATGGCATGGAATGGCATGGAATGGCATGGAATGGCATGGAATGGCATGGAATGGCATGGAATGGCATGGAATGGCATGGAATGGCATGGAATGGCATGGAATGGCATGGAATGGCATGGAATGGCATGGAATGGCATGGAATGGCATGGAATGGCATGGAATGGCATGGAATGGCATGGAATGGCATGGAATGGCATGGAATGGCATGGAATGGCATGGAATGGCATGGAATGGCATGGAATGGCATGGAATGGCATGGCACCGCATGGCACGGCATGGAATGGCATGGAATGGCATAGCACCGCATGGCACGGCATGGCACGGCATAGCACCGCATGGCACGGCATGGCACGGCATTGAATGGCATGGAATGGCATTGAATGGCATGGAACGGCATGGAATGGCATGGAATGGCATGGAATGGCATGGAATGGCATGGAATGGCATGGAATGGCATGGAATGGCATGGAATGGCATGGAATGGCATGGAATGGCATGGAATGGCATGGAATGGCATGGAATGGCATGGCACCGCATGGCACGGCATGGAATGGCATGGAATGGCATGGCACCGCATGGCACGGCATGGCACGGCATTGAATGGCATGGAATGGCATTGAATGGCATGGAATGGCATGGAATGGCATGGAATGGCATGGAATGGCATGGAATGGCATGGAATGGCATGGAATGGCATGGAATGGCATGGAATGGCATGGAATGGCATGGAATGGCATGGAATGGCATGGAATGGCATGGAATGGCATGGAATGGCATGGAATGGCATGGAATGGCATGGAATGGCATGGAATGGCATGGAATGGCATGGAATGGCATGGAATGGCATGGAATGGCATGGAATGGCATGGAATGGCATGGAATGGCATGGAATGGCATGGAATGGCATGGAATGGCATGGAATGGCATGGAATGGCATGGAATGGCATGGAATGGCATGGAATGGCATGGAATGGCATGGAATGGCATGGAATGGCATGGAATGGCATGGAATGGCATGGAATGGCATGGAATGGCATGGAATGGCATGGAATGGCATGGAATGGCATGGAATGGCATGGCACCGGCATGGCACCGGCATGGCACCGGCATGGCACGGCATGGCACGGCATGGCACCGGCATGGCACGGCATGGCACGGCATGGCACCGGCATGGCACGGCATGGCACCGGCATGGCACCGGCATTGCACGGCATGGCACTGGCATGGCACGGCATGGCACCGGCATGGCACGGCATGGCACCGGCATGGCACCGGCATGGCACGGCATGGCACCGGCATGGCACGGCATGGCACCGGCATGGCACGGCATGGCACCGGCATGGCACGGCATGGCACCGGCATGGCACCGGCATGGCACGGCATGGCACCGGCATGGCACGGCATGGCACCGGCATGGCACGGCATGGCACGGCATGGCACCGGCATGGCACGGCATGGCACGGCATGGCACCGGCATGGCACGGCATGGCACCGGCATGGCACGGCATGGCACCGGCATGGCACGGCATGGCACCGGCATGGCACGGCATGGCACCGGCATGGCACGGCATGGCACGGCATGGCACGGCATTGAATGGCATGGAATGGCATTGAATGGCATGGAATGGCATGGAATGGCATGGAATGGCATGGAATGGCATGGAATGGCATGGAATGGCATGGAATGGCATGGAATGGCATGGAATGGCATGGAATGGCATGGAATGGCATGGAATGGCATGGAATGGCATGGAATGGCATGGAATGGCATGGAATGGCATGGAATGGCATGGAATGGCATGGAATGGCATGGAATGGCATGGAATGGCATGGAATGGCATGGAATGGCATGGAATGGCATGGAATGGCATGGAATGGCATGGAATGGCATGGAATGGCATGGAATGGCATGGAATGGCATGGAATGGCATGGAATGGCATGGAATGGCATGGAATGGCATGGAATGGAATGGCACCGGCATGGCACCGGCATGGAACGGCATGGCACCGGCATGGCACGGCATGGCACCGGCATGGCACGGCATGGCACCGGCATGGCACCGGCATGGCACGGCATGGCACCGGCATGGCACGGCATGGCACCGGCATGGCACGGCATGGCACCGGCATGGCACGGCATGGCACCGGCATGGCACGGCATGGCACGGCATGGCACCGGCATGGCACGGCATGGCACCGGCATGGCACGGCATGGCACCGGCATGGCACCGGCATAGCACCGGCATGGCACGGCATGGCACCGGCATGGCACGGCATGGCACCGGCATGGCACGGCATGGCACCGGCATGGCACGGCATGGCACGGCATGGCACCGGCATGGCACGGCATGGCACGGCATGGCACCGGCATGGCACGGCATGGCACCGGCATGGCACGGCATGGCACCGGCATGGCACGGCATGGCACGGCATGGCACCGGCATGGCACGGCATGGCACGGCATGGCACCGGCATGGCACGGCATGGCACCGGCATGGCACGGCATGGCACGGCATGGCACCGGCATGGCACGGCATGGCACCGGCATGGCACCGGCATTGCACGGCATGGCACCGGCATGGCACGGCATGGCACCGGCATGGCACGGCATGGCACCGGCATGGCACCGGCATTGCACGGCATGGCACCGGCATGGCACGGCATGGCACCGGCATGGCACGGCATGGCACCGGCATGGCACGGCATGGCACCGGCATGGCACGGCATGGCACCGGCATGGCACCGGCATGGCACGGCATGGCACCGGCATGGCACGGCATGGCACCGGCATGGCACCGGCATGGCACCGGCATGGCACGGCATGGCACCGGCATGGCACGGCATGGCACCGGCATGGCACGGCATGGCACGGCATGGCACCGGCATGGCACCGGCATGGCACGGCATGGCACCGGCATGGCACGGCATGGCACCGGCATGGCACGGCATGGCACCGGCATGGCACGGCATGGCACGGCATGGCACCGGCATGGCACGGCATGGCACCGGCATGGCACGGCATGGCACGGCATGGCACCGGCATGGCACGGCATGGCACCGGCATGGCACGGCATGGCACCGGCATGGCACCGGCATTGCACGGCATGGCACCGGCATGGCACGGCATGGCACCGGCATGGCACGGCATGGCACCGGCATGGCACGGCATGGCACTGGCATGGCACGGCATGGCACCGGCATGGCACGGCATGGCACGGCATGGCACGGCATGGCACGGCATGGCACGGCATGGCACCGGCATGGCACGGCATGGCACGGCATTGAATGGCATGGAATGGCATGGAATGGCATGGAATGGCATGGAATGGCATGGAATGGCATGGAATGGCATGGAATGGCATGGAATGGCATGGAATGGCATGGAATGGCATGGAATGGCATGGAATGGCATGGAATGGCATGGAATGGCATGGAATGGCATGGAATGGCATGGAATGGCATGGAATGGCATGGAATGGCATGGAATGGCATGGAATGGCATGGAATGGCATGGAATGGCATGGAATGGCATGGAATGGCATGGAATGGCATGGAATGGCATGGAATGGCATGGAATGGCATGGAATGGCATGGAATGGCATGGAATGGCATGGAATGGCATGGAATGGCATGGAATGGCATGGAATGGCATGGAATGGCATGGAATGGCATGGAATGGCATGGAATGGCATGGAATGGCATGGAATGGCATGGAATGGCATGGAATGGCATGGAATGGCATGGAATGGCATGGAATGGCATGGAATGGCATGGAATGGCATGGAATGGCATGGAATGGCATGGAATGGCATGGAATGGCATGGAATGGCATGGAATGACATGGAATGGCATGGCACCGGCATGGCACCGGCATGGTACGGCATGGCACGGCATGGCACGGCATGGCACCGGCATGGCACGGCATGGCACCGGCATGGCACCGGCATGGCACCGGCATGGCACGGCATGGCACCGGCATGGCACGGCATGGCACCGGCATGGCACGGCATGGCACCGGCATGGCACGGCATGGCACCGGCATGGCACGGCATGGCACCGGCATGGCACCGGCATGGCACGGCATGGCACCGGCATGGCACGGCATGGCACGGCATGGCACGGCATGGCACCGGCATGGCACGGCATGGCACCGGCATGGCACGGCATGGCACGGCATGGCACGGCATGGCACGGCATGGCACGGCATGGAATGGCATGGAATGGCATGGAATGGCATGGAATGGCATGGAATGGCATGGAATGGCATGGAATGGCATGGAATGGCATGGAATGGCATGGAATGGCATGGAATGGCATGGAATGGCATGGAATGGCATGGAATGGCATGGAATGGCATGGAATGGCATGGAATAGCATGGAATGGCATGGAATGGCATGGAATGACATGGAATGGCATGCACCGGCATGGCACCGGCATGGCACGGCATGGCACGGCATGGCACGGCATGGCACGGCATGGCACGGCATGGCACCGGCATGGCACGGCATGGCACCGGCATGGCACCGGCATGGCACGGCATGGCACGGCATGGCACCGGCATGGCACGGCATGGCACCGGCATGGCACGGCATGGCACGGCATGGCACCGGCATGGCACGGCATGGCACCGGCATGGCACCGGCATGGCACCGGCATGGCACGGCATTGAATGGCATGGAATGGCATGGAATGGCATGGAATGGCATGGAATGGCATGGAATGGCATGGAATGGCGGCATGGAATGGCATGGAATGGCATGGAATGGCATGGAATGGCATGGAATGGCATGGAATGGCATGGAATGGCATGGAATGGCATGGAATGGCATGGAATGGCATGGAATGGCATGGAATGGCATGGAATGGCATGGAATGGCATGGAATGGCATGGAATGGCATGGAATGGCATGGAATGGCATGGAATGGCATGGAATGGCATGGAATGGCATGGAATGGCATGGAATGGCATGGAATGGCATGGAATGGCATGGAATGGCATGGAATGGCATGGAATGGCATGGAATGGCATGGAATGGCATGGAATGGCATGGAATGGCATGGAATGGCATGGAATGGCATGGAATGGCATGGAATGGCATGGAATGGCATGGAATGGCATGGAATGGCATGGAATGGCATGGAATGGCATGGAATGGCATGGAATGGCATGGAATGGCATGGAATGGCATGGAATGGCATGGAATGGCATGGAATGGCATGGAATGGCATGGAATGGCATGGAATGGCATGGAATGACATGGAATGGCATGGCACCGGCATGGCACCGGCATGGTACGGCATGGCACGGCATGGCACGGCATGGCACCGGCATGGCACGGCATGGCACCGGCATGGCACCGGCATGGCACCGGCATGGCACGGCATGGCACCGGCATGGCACGGCATGGCACCGGCATGGCACGGCATGGCACCGGCATGGCACGGCATGGCACCGGCATGGCACGGCATGGCACCGGCATGGCACGGCATGGCACCGGCATGGCACGGCATGGCACCGGCATGGCACCGGCATGGCACGGCATGGCACCGGCATGGCACGGCATGGCACGGCATGGCACGGCATGGCACCGGCATGGCACGGCATGGCACCGGCATGGCACGGCATGGCACCGGCATGGCACGGCATGGCACGGCATGGCACGGCATGGCACGGCATGGAATGGCATGGAATGGCATGGAATGGCATGGAATGGCATGGAATGGCATGGAATGGCATGGAATGGCATGGAATGGCATGGAATGGCATGGAATGGCATGGAATGGCATGGAATGGCATGGAATGGCATGGAATGGCATGGAATGGCATGGAATGGCATGGAATGGCATGGAATGGCATGGAATGGCATGGAATGGCATGGAATGGCATGGAATGGCATGGAATGGCATGGAATGGCATGGAATGGCATGGAATGGCATGGAATGGCATGGAATGGCATGGAATGGCATGGAATGGCATGGAATGGCATGGCACCGGCATGGCACCGGCATGGCACGGCATGGCACGGCATGGCACCGGCATGGCACGGCATGGCACGGCATGGCACGGCATGGCACGGCATGGCACGGCATGGCACGGCATGGCACGGCATGGCACGGCATGGCACCGGCATGGCACGGCATGGCACGGCATGGCACGGCATGGCACGGCATTGAATGGCATGGAATGGCATGGAATGGCATGGAATGGCATGGAATGGCATGGAATGGCATGGAATGGCATGGAATGGCATGGAATGGCATGGAATGGCATGGAATGGCATGGAATGGCATGGAATGGCATGGAATGGCATGGAATGGCATGGAATGGCATGGAATGGCATGGAATGGCATGGAATGGCATGGAATGGCATGGAATGGCATGGAATGGCATGGAATGGCATGGAATGGCATGGAATGGCATGGAATGGCATGGAATGGCATGGAATGGCATGGAATGGCATGGAATGGCATGGAATGGCATATGGCACGGCATGGCACCGGCATGGCACGGCATGGCACGGCATGGCACCGGCATGGCACGGCATGGCACGGCATGGCACCGGCATGGCACGGCATGGCACCGGCATGGCACCGGCATTGCACGGCATGGCACTGGCATGGCACGGCATGGCACCGGCATGGCACGGCATGGCACCGGCATGGCACCGGCATGGCACGGCATGGCACCGGCATGGCACGGCATGGCACCGGCATGGCACGGCATGGCACCGGCATGGCACGGCATGGCACCGGCATGGCACCGGCATGGCACGGCATGGCACCGGCATGGCACGGCATGGCACCGGCATGGCACGGCATGGCACGGCATGGCACCGGCATGGCACGGCATGGCACGGCATGGCACCGGCATGGCACGGCATGGCACCGGCATGGCACGGCATGGCACCGGCATGGCACGGCATGGCACCGGCATGGCACGGCATGGCACCGGCATGGCACGGCATGGCACCGGCATGGCACGGCATGGCACGGCATGGCACCGGCATGGCACGGCATGGCACGGCATGGCACCGGCATGGCACGGCATGGCACGGCATGGCACCGGCATGGCACGGCATGGCACGGCATGGCACCGGCATGGCACGGCATGGCACCGGCATGGCACGGCATGGCACGGCATGGCACGGCATGGCACGGCATGGAATGGCATGGAATGGCATGGAATGGCATGGAATGGCATGGAATGGCATGGAATGGCATGGAATGGCATGGAATGGCATGGAATGGCATGGAATGGCATGGAATGGCATGGAATGGCATGGAATGGCATGGAATGGCATGGAATGGCATGGAATGGCATGGAATGGCATGGAATGGCATGGAATGGCATGGAATGGCATGGAATGGCATGGAATGGCATGGAATGGCATGGAATGGCATGGAATGGCATGGAATGGCATGGAATGGCATGGAATGGCATGGAATGGCATGGAATGGCATGGAATGGCATGGAATGGCATGGAATGGCATGGAATGGCATGGCACCGGCATGGCACCGGCATGGCACGGCATGGCACGGCATGGCACCGGCATGGCACGGCATGGAATGGCATGGAATGGCATGGAATGACATGGAATGGCATGGCACCGGCATGGCACCGGCATGGCACGGCATGGCACGGCATGGCACGGCATGGCACCGGCATGGCACGGCATGGCACCGGCATGGCACGGCATGGCACCGGCATGGCACGGCATGGCACCGGCATGGCACGGCATGGCACCGCATTGAGTGGCATGGAATGGCATGGAATGGCATGGAATGGCATGGAATGGCATGGCACGGCATGGCACCGGCATGGCACGGCATGGCACCGGCATGGCACGGCATGGCACCGGCATGGCACGGCATGGCACGGCATGGCACGGCATGGAATGGCATGGAATGGCATGGAATGGCATGGAATGGCATGGAATGGCATGGAATGGCATGGAATGGCATGGAATGGCATGGAATGGCATGGAATGGCATGGAATGGCATGGAATGGCATGGAATGGCATGGAATGGCATGGAATGGCATGGAATGGCATGGAATGGCATGGAATGGCATGGAATGGCATGGAATGGCATGGAATGGCATGGAATGGCATGGAATGGCATGGAATGGCATGGAATGGCATGGAATGGCATGGAATGGCATGGAATGGCATGGAATGGCATGGAATGGCATGGAATGGCATGGAATGGCATGGAATGGCATGGCACCGGCATGGCACCGGCATGGCACGGCATGGCACGGCATGGCACCGGCATGGCACGGCATGGCACGGCATGGCACGGCATGGCACGGCATGGCACGGCATGGCACGGCATGGCACGGCATGGCACCGGCATGGCACGGCATGGCACGGCATGGCACGGCATGGCACGGCATTGAATGGCATGGAATGGCATGGAATGGCATGGAATGGCATGGAATGGCATGGAATGGCATGGAATGGCATGGAATGGCATGGAATGGCATGGAATGGCATGGAATGGCATGGAATGGCATGGAATGGCATGGAATGGCATGGAATGGCATGGAATGGCATGGAATGGCATGGAATGGCATGGAATGGCATGGAATGGCATGGAATGGCATGGAATGGCATGGAATGGCATGGAATGGCATGGAATGGCATGGAATGGCATGGAATGGCATGGAATGGCATGGAATGGCATGGAATGGCATGGAATGGCATGGAATGGCATGGAATGGCATGGAATGGCATGGAATGGCATGGAATGGCATGGAATGGCATGGAATGGCATGGCACCGCATGGCACGGCATGGAATGGCATGGAATGGCATAGCACCGCATGGCACGGCATGGCACGGCATAGCACCGCATGGCACGGCATGGCACGGCATTGAATGGCATGGAATGGCATTGAATGGCATGGAACGGCATGGAATGGCATGGAATGGCATGGAATGGCATGGAATGGCATGGAATGGCATGGAATGGCATGGAATGGCATGGAATGGCATGGAATGGCATGGAATGGCATGGAATGGCATGGAATGGCATGGAATGGCATGGCACCGCATGGCACGGCATGGAATGGCATGGAATGGCATGGCACCGCATGGCACGGCATGGCACGGCATTGAATGGCATGGAATGGCATTGAATGGCATGGAATGGCATGGAATGGCATGGAATGGCATGGAATGGCATGGAATGGCATGGAATGGCATGGAATGGCATGGAATGGCATGGAATGGCATGGAATGGCATGGAATGGCATGGAATGGCATGGAATGGCATGGAATGGCATGGAATGGCATGGAATGGCATGGAATGGCATGGAATGGCATGGAATGGCATGGAATGGCATGGAATGGCATGGAATGGCATGGAATGGCATGGAATGGCATGGAATGGCATGGAATGGCATGGAATGGCATGGAATGGCATGGAATGGCATGGAATGGCATGGAATGGCATGGAATGGCATGGAATGGCATGGAATGGCATGGAATGGCATGGAATGGCATGGAATGGCATGGAATGGCATGGAATGGCATGGAATGGCATGGAATGGCATGGAATGGCATGGAATGGCATGGAATGGCATGGAATGGCATGGCACCGGCATGGCACCGGCATGGCACCGGCATGGCACGGCATGGCACGGCATGGCACCGGCATGGCACGGCATGGCACGGCATGGCACCGGCATGGCACGGCATGGCACCGGCATGGCACCGGCATTGCACGGCATGGCACTGGCATGGCACGGCATGGCACCGGCATGGCACGGCATGGCACCGGCATGGCACCGGCATGGCACGGCATGGCACCGGCATGGCACGGCATGGCACCGGCATGGCACGGCATGGCACCGGCATGGCACGGCATGGCACCGGCATGGCACCGGCATGGCACGGCATGGCACCGGCATGGCACGGCATGGCACCGGCATGGCACGGCATGGCACGGCATGGCACCGGCATGGCACGGCATGGCACGGCATGGCACCGGCATGGCACGGCATGGCACCGGCATGGCACGGCATGGCACCGGCATGGCACGGCATGGCACCGGCATGGCACGGCATGGCACCGGCATGGCACGGCATGGCACGGCATGGCACGGCATTGAATGGCATGGAATGGCATTGAATGGCATGGAATGGCATGGAATGGCATGGAATGGCATGGAATGGCATGGAATGGCATGGAATGGCATGGAATGGCATGGAATGGCATGGAATGGCATGGAATGGCATGGAATGGCATGGAATGGCATGGAATGGCATGGAATGGCATGGAATGGCATGGAATGGCATGGAATGGCATGGAATGGCATGGAATGGCATGGAATGGCATGGAATGGCATGGAATGGCATGGAATGGCATGGAATGGCATGGAATGGCATGGAATGGCATGGAATGGCATGGAATGGCATGGAATGGCATGGAATGGCATGGAATGGCATGGAATGGCATGGAATGGCATGGAATGGAATGGCACCGGCATGGCACCGGCATGGAACGGCATGGCACCGGCATGGCACGGCATGGCACCGGCATGGCACGGCATGGCACCGGCATGGCACCGGCATGGCACGGCATGGCACCGGCATGGCACGGCATGGCACCGGCATGGCACGGCATGGCACCGGCATGGCACGGCATGGCACCGGCATGGCACGGCATGGCACGGCATGGCACCGGCATGGCACGGCATGGCACCGGCATGGCACGGCATGGCACCGGCATGGCACCGGCATAGCACCGGCATGGCACGGCATGGCACCGGCATGGCACGGCATGGCACCGGCATGGCACGGCATGGCACCGGCATGGCACGGCATGGCACGGCATGGCACCGGCATGGCACGGCATGGCACGGCATGGCACCGGCATGGCACGGCATGGCACCGGCATGGCACGGCATGGCACCGGCATGGCACGGCATGGCACGGCATGGCACCGGCATGGCACGGCATGGCACGGCATGGCACCGGCATGGCACGGCATGGCACCGGCATGGCACGGCATGGCACGGCATGGCACCGGCATGGCACGGCATGGCACCGGCATGGCACCGGCATTGCACGGCATGGCACCGGCATGGCACGGCATGGCACCGGCATGGCACGGCATGGCACCGGCATGGCACCGGCATTGCACGGCATGGCACCGGCATGGCACGGCATGGCACCGGCATGGCACGGCATGGCACCGGCATGGCACGGCATGGCACCGGCATGGCACGGCATGGCACCGGCATGGCACCGGCATGGCACGGCATGGCACCGGCATGGCACGGCATGGCACCGGCATGGCACCGGCATGGCACCGGCATGGCACGGCATGGCACCGGCATGGCACGGCATGGCACCGGCATGGCACGGCATGGCACGGCATGGCACCGGCATGGCACCGGCATGGCACGGCATGGCACCGGCATGGCACGGCATGGCACCGGCATGGCACGGCATGGCACCGGCATGGCACGGCATGGCACGGCATGGCACCGGCATGGCACGGCATGGCACCGGCATGGCACGGCATGGCACGGCATGGCACCGGCATGGCACGGCATGGCACCGGCATGGCACGGCATGGCACCGGCATGGCACCGGCATTGCACGGCATGGCACCGGCATGGCACGGCATGGCACCGGCATGGCACGGCATGGCACCGGCATGGCACGGCATGGCACTGGCATGGCACGGCATGGCACCGGCATGGCACGGCATGGCACGGCATGGCACGGCATGGCACGGCATGGCACGGCATGGCACCGGCATGGCACGGCATGGCACGGCATTGAATGGCATGGAATGGCATGGAATGGCATGGAATGGCATGGAATGGCATGGAATGGCATGGAATGGCATGGAATGGCATGGAATGGCATGGAATGGCATGGAATGGCATGGAATGGCATGGAATGGCATGGAATGGCATGGAATGGCATGGAATGGCATGGAATGGCATGGAATGGCATGGAATGGCATGGAATGGCATGGAATGGCATGGAATGGCATGGAATGGCATGGAATGGCATGGAATGGCATGGAATGGCATGGAATGGCATGGAATGGCATGGAATGGCATGGAATGGCATGGAATGGCATGGAATGGCATGGAATGGCATGGAATGGCATGGAATGGCATGGAATGGCATGGAATGGCATGGAATGGCATGGAATGGCATGGAATGGCATGGAATGGCATGGAATGGCATGGAATGGCATGGAATGGCATGGAATGGCATGGAATGGCATGGAATGGCATGGAATGGCATGGAATGGCATGGAATGGCATGGAATGGCATGGAATGGCATGGAATGGCATGGAATGGCATGGAATGGCATGGAATGGCATGGAATGACATGGAATGGCATGGCACCGGCATGGCACCGGCATGGTACGGCATGGCACGGCATGGCACGGCATGGCACCGGCATGGCACGGCATGGCACCGGCATGGCACCGGCATGGCACCGGCATGGCACGGCATGGCACCGGCATGGCACGGCATGGCACCGGCATGGCACGGCATGGCACCGGCATGGCACGGCATGGCACCGGCATGGCACGGCATGGCACCGGCATGGCACCGGCATGGCACGGCATGGCACCGGCATGGCACGGCATGGCACGGCATGGCACGGCATGGCACCGGCATGGCACGGCATGGCACCGGCATGGCACGGCATGGCACGGCATGGCACGGCATGGCACGGCATGGAATGGCATGGAATGGCATGGAATGGCATGGAATGGCATGGAATGGCATGGAATGGCATGGAATGGCATGGAATGGCATGGAATGGCATGGAATGGCATGGAATGGCATGGAATGGCATGGAATGGCATGGAATGGCATGGAATGGCATGGAATGGCATGGAATAGCATGGAATGGCATGGAATGGCATGGAATGACATGGAATGGCATGCACCGGCATGGCACCGGCATGGCACGGCATGGCACGGCATGGCACGGCATGGCACGGCATGGCACGGCATGGCACCGGCATGGCACGGCATGGCACCGGCATGGCACCGGCATGGCACGGCATGGCACGGCATGGCACCGGCATGGCACGGCATGGCACCGGCATGGCACGGCATGGCACGGCATGGCACCGGCATGGCACGGCATGGCACCGGCATGGCACCGGCATGGCACCGGCATGGCACGGCATTGAATGGCATGGAATGGCATGGAATGGCATGGAATGGCATGGAATGGCATGGAATGGCATGGAATGGCATGGAATGGCATGGAATGGCATGGAATGGCATGGAATGGCATGGAATGGCATGGAATGGCATGGAATGGCATGGAATGGCATGGAATGGCATGGAATGGCATGGAATGGCATGGAATGGCATGGAATGGCATGGAATGGCATGGAATGGCATGGAATGGCATGGAATGGCATGGAATGGCATGGAATGGCATGGAATGGCATGGAATGGCATGGAATGGCATGGAATGGCATGGAATGGCATGGAATGGCATGGAATGGCATGGAATGGCATGGAATGGCATGGAATGGCATGGAATGGCATGGAATGGCATGGAATGGCATGGAATGGCATGGAATGGCATGGAATGGCATGGAATGGCATGGAATGGCATGGAATGGCATGGAATGGCATGGAATGGCATGGAATGGCATGGAATGGCATGGAATGGCATGGAATGGCATGGAATGGCATGGAATGGCATGGAATGGCATGGAATGGCATGGAATGGCATGGAATGGCATGGAATGACATGGAATGGCATGGCACCGGCATGGCACCGGCATGGTACGGCATGGCACGGCATGGCACGGCATGGCACCGGCATGGCACGGCATGGCACCGGCATGGCACCGGCATGGCACCGGCATGGCACGGCATGGCACCGGCATGGCACGGCATGGCACCGGCATGGCACGGCATGGCACCGGCATGGCACGGCATGGCACCGGCATGGCACGGCATGGCACCGGCATGGCACGGCATGGCACCGGCATGGCACGGCATGGCACCGGCATGGCACCGGCATGGCACGGCATGGCACCGGCATGGCACGGCATGGCACGGCATGGCACGGCATGGCACCGGCATGGCACGGCATGGCACCGGCATGGCACGGCATGGCACCGGCATGGCACGGCATGGCACGGCATGGCACGGCATGGCACGGCATGGAATGGCATGGAATGGCATGGAATGGCATGGAATGGCATGGAATGGCATGGAATGGCATGGAATGGCATGGAATGGCATGGAATGGCATGGAATGGCATGGAATGGCATGGAATGGCATGGAATGGCATGGAATGGCATGGAATGGCATGGAATGGCATGGAATGGCATGGAATGGCATGGAATGGCATGGAATGGCATGGAATGGCATGGAATGGCATGGAATGGCATGGAATGGCATGGAATGGCATGGAATGGCATGGAATGGCATGGAATGGCATGGAATGGCATGGAATGGCATGGAATGGCATGGCACCGGCATGGCACCGGCATGGCACGGCATGGCACGGCATGGCACCGGCATGGCACGGCATGGCACGGCATGGCACGGCATGGCACGGCATGGCACGGCATGGCACGGCATGGCACGGCATGGCACGGCATGGCACCGGCATGGCACGGCATGGCACGGCATGGCACGGCATGGCACGGCATTGAATGGCATGGAATGGCATGGAATGGCATGGAATGGCATGGAATGGCATGGAATGGCATGGAATGGCATGGAATGGCATGGAATGGCATGGAATGGCATGGAATGGCATGGAATGGCATGGAATGGCATGGAATGGCATGGAATGGCATGGAATGGCATGGAATGGCATGGAATGGCATGGAATGGCATGGAATGGCATGGAATGGCATGGAATGGCATGGAATGGCATGGAATGGCATGGAATGGCATGGAATGGCATGGAATGGCATGGAATGGCATGGAATGGCATGGAATGGCATGGAATGGCATGGAATGGCATGGAATGGCATGGAATGGCATGGAATGGCATGGAATGGCATGGAATGGCATGGAATGGCATGGCACCGCATGGCACGGCATGGAATGGCATGGAATGGCATAGCACCGCATGGCACGGCATGGCACGGCATAGCACCGCATGGCACGGCATGGCACGGCATTGAATGGCATGGAATGGCATTGAATGGCATGGAACGGCATGGAATGGCATGGAATGGCATGGAATGGCATGGAATGGCATGGAATGGCATGGAATGGCATGGAATGGCATGGAATGGCATGGAATGGCATGGAATGGCATGGCACCGCATGGCACGGCATGGAATGGCATGGAATGGCATGGCACCGCATGGCACGGCATGGCACGGCATTGAATGGCATGGAATGGCATTGAATGGCATGGAATGGCATGGAATGGCATGGAATGGCATGGAATGGCATGGAATGGCATGGAATGGCATGGAATGGCATGGAATGGCATGGAATGGCATGGAATGGCATGGAATGGCATGGAATGGCATGGAATGGCATGGAATGGCATGGAATGGCATGGAATGGCATGGAATGGCATGGAATGGCATGGAATGGCATGGAATGGCATGGAATGGCATGGAATGGCATGGAATGGCATGGAATGGCATGGAATGGCATGGAATGGCATGGAATGGCATGGAATGGCATGGAATGGCATGGAATGGCATGGAATGGCATGGAATGGCATGGAATGGCATGGAATGGCATGGAATGGCATGGAATGGCATGGAATGGCATGGAATGGCATGGAATGGCATGGAATGGCATGGAATGGCATGGAATGGCATGGAATGGCATGGAATGGCATGGAATGGCATGGAATGGCATGGCACCGGCATGGCACCGGCATGGCACCGGCATGGCACGGCATGGCACGGCATGGCACCGGCATGGCACGGCATGGCACGGCATGGCACCGGCATGGCACGGCATGGCACCGGCATGGCACCGGCATTGCACGGCATGGCACTGGCATGGCACGGCATGGCACCGGCATGGCACGGCATGGCACCGGCATGGCACCGGCATGGCACGGCATGGCACCGGCATGGCACGGCATGGCACCGGCATGGCACGGCATGGCACCGGCATGGCACGGCATGGCACCGGCATGGCACCGGCATGGCACGGCATGGCACCGGCATGGCACGGCATGGCACCGGCATGGCACGGCATGGCACGGCATGGCACCGGCATGGCACGGCATGGCACGGCATGGCACCGGCATGGCACGGCATGGCACCGGCATGGCACGGCATGGCACCGGCATGGCACGGCATGGCACCGGCATGGCACGGCATGGCACCGGCATGGCACGGCATGGCACGGCATGGCACGGCATTGAATGGCATGGAATGGCATTGAATGGCATGGAATGGCATGGAATGGCATGGAATGGCATGGAATGGCATGGAATGGCATGGAATGGCATGGAATGGCATGGAATGGCATGGAATGGCATGGAATGGCATGGAATGGCATGGAATGGCATGGAATGGCATGGAATGGCATGGAATGGCATGGAATGGCATGGAATGGCATGGAATGGCATGGAATGGCATGGAATGGCATGGAATGGCATGGAATGGCATGGAATGGCATGGAATGGCATGGAATGGCATGGAATGGCATGGAATGGCATGGAATGGCATGGAATGGCATGGAATGGCATGGAATGGCATGGAATGGCATGGAATGGCATGGAATGGCATGGAATGGCATGGAATGGAATGGCACCGGCATGGCACCGGCATGGAACGGCATGGCACCGGCATGGCACGGCATGGCACCGGCATGGCACGGCATGGCACCGGCATGGCACCGGCATGGCACGGCATGGCACCGGCATGGCACGGCATGGCACCGGCATGGCACGGCATGGCACCGGCATGGCACGGCATGGCACCGGCATGGCACGGCATGGCACGGCATGGCACCGGCATGGCACGGCATGGCACCGGCATGGCACGGCATGGCACCGGCATGGCACCGGCATAGCACCGGCATGGCACGGCATGGCACCGGCATGGCACGGCATGGCACCGGCATGGCACGGCATGGCACCGGCATGGCACGGCATGGCACGGCATGGCACCGGCATGGCACGGCATGGCACGGCATGGCACCGGCATGGCACGGCATGGCACCGGCATGGCACGGCATGGCACCGGCATGGCACGGCATGGCACGGCATGGCACCGGCATGGCACGGCATGGCACGGCATGGCACCGGCATGGCACGGCATGGCACCGGCATGGCACGGCATGGCACCGGCATGGCACGGCATGGCACGGCATGGCACCGGCATGGCACGGCATGGCACCGGCATGGCACCGGCATTGCACGGCATGGCACCGGCATGGCACGGCATGGCACCGGCATGGCACGGCATGGCACCGGCATGGCACCGGCATTGCACGGCATGGCACCGGCATGGCACGGCATGGCACCGGCATGGCACGGCATGGCACCGGCATGGCACGGCATGGCACCGGCATGGCACGGCATGGCACCGGCATGGCACCGGCATGGCACGGCATGGCACCGGCATGGCACGGCATGGCACCGGCATGGCACCGGCATGGCACCGGCATGGCACCGGCATGGCACCGGCATGGCACGGCATGGCACCGGCATGGCACGGCATGGCACCGGCATGGCACGGCATGGCACGGCATGGCACCGGCATGGCACCGGCATGGCACGGCATGGCACCGGCATGGCACGGCATGGCACCGGCATGGCACGGCATGGCACCGGCATGGCACGGCATGGCACGGCATGGCACCGGCATGGCACGGCATGGCACCGGCATGGCACGGCATGGCACGGCATGGCACCGGCATGGCACGGCATGGCACCGGCATGGCACGGCATGGCACCGGCATGGCACCGGCATTGCACGGCATGGCACCGGCATGGCACGGCATGGCACCGGCATGGCACGGCATGGCACCGGCATGGCACGGCATGGCACCGGCATGGCACGGCATGGCACGGCATGGCACGGCATGGCACGGCATGGCACGGCATGGCACCGGCATGGCACGGCATGGCACGGCATTGAATGGCATGGAATGGCATGGAATGGCATGGAATGGCATGGAATGGCATGGAATGGCATGGAATGGCATGGAATGGCATGGAATGGCATGGAATGGCATGGAATGGCATGGAATGGCATGGAATGGCATGGAATGGCATGGAATGGCATGGAATGGCATGGAATGGCATGGAATGGCATGGAATGGCATGGAATGGCATGGAATGGCATGGAATGGCATGGAATGGCATGGAATGGCATGGAATGGCATGGAATGGCATGGAATGGCATGGAATGGCATGGAATGGCATGGAATGGCATGGAATGGCATGGAATGGCATGGAATGGCATGGAATGGCATGGAATGGCATGGAATGGCATGGAATGGCATGGAATGGCATGGAATGGCATGGAATGGCATGGAATGGCATGGAATGGCATGGAATGGCATGGAATGGCATGGATGGCATGGAATGGCATGGAATGGCATGGAATGGCATGGAATGGCATGGAATGGCATGGAATGGCATGGAATGGCATGGAATGGCATGGAATGACATGGAATGGCATGGCACCGGCATGGCACCGGCATGGTACGGCATGGCACGGCATGGCACGGCATGGCACCGGCATGGCACGGCATGGCACCGGCATGGCACCGGCATGGCACCGGCATGGCACGGCATGGCACCGGCATGGCACGGCATGGCACCGGCATGGCACGGCATGGCACCGGCATGGCACGGCATGGCACCGGCATGGCACGGCATGGCACCGGCATGGCACCGGCATGGCACGGCATGGCACCGGCATGGCACGGCATGGCACGGCATGGCACGGCATGGCACCGGCATGGCACGGCATGGCACCGGCATGGCACGGCATGGCACGGCATGGCACGGCATGGCACGGCATGGAATGGCATGGAATGGCATGGAATGGCATGGAATGGCATGGAATGGCATGGAATGGCATGGAATGGCATGGAATGGCATGGAATGGCATGGAATGGCATGGAATGGCATGGAATGGCATGGAATGGCATGGAATGGCATGGAATGGCATGGAATGGCATGGAATGGCATGGAATAGCATGGAATGGCATGGAATGGCATGGAATGACATGGAATGGCATGCACCGGCATGGCACCGGCATGGCACGGCATGGCACGGCATGGCACGGCATGGCACGGCATGGCACGGCATGGCACCGGCATGGCACGGCATGGCACCGGCATGGCACCGGCATGGCACGGCATGGCACGGCATGGCACCGGCATGGCACGGCATGGCACCGGCATGGCACGGCATGGCACGGCATGGCACCGGCATGGCACGGCATGGCACCGGCATGGCACCGGCATGGCACCGGCATGGCACGGCATTGAATGGCATGGAATGGCATGGAATGGCATGGAATGGCATGGAATGGCATGGAATGGCATGGAATGGCATGGAATGGCATGGAATGGCATGGAATGGCATGGAATGGCATGGAATGGCATGGAATGGCATGGAATGGCATGGAATGGCATGGAATGGCATGGAATGGCATGGAATGGCATGGAATGGCATGGAATGGCATGGAATGGCATGGAATGGCATGGAATGGCATGGAATGGCATGGAATGGCATGGAATGGCATGGAATGGCATGGAATGGCATGGAATGGCATGGAATGGCATGGAATGGCATGGAATGGCATGGAATGGCATGGAATGGCATGGAATGGCATGGAATGGCATGGAATGGCATGGAATGGCATGGAATGGCATGGAATGGCATGGAATGGCATGGAATGGCATGGAATGGCATGGAATGGCATGGAATGGCATGGAATGGCATGGAATGGCATGGAATGGCATGGAATGGCATGGAATGGCATGGAATGGCATGGAATGGCATGGAATGGCATGGAATGGCATGGAATGGCATGGAATGGCATGGAATGGCATGGAATGGCATGGAATGGCATGGAATGGCATGGAATGGCATGGAATGGCATGGAATGGCATGGAATGACATGGAATGGCATGGCACCGGCATGGCACCGGCATGGTACGGCATGGCACGGCATGGCACGGCATGGCACCGGCATGGCACGGCATGGCACCGGCATGGCACCGGCATGGCACCGGCATGGCACGGCATGGCACCGGCATGGCACGGCATGGCACCGGCATGGCACGGCATGGCACCGGCATGGCACGGCATGGCACCGGCATGGCACGGCATGGCACCGGCATGGCACGGCATGGCACCGGCATGGCACGGCATGGCACCGGCATGGCACCGGCATGGCACGGCATGGCACCGGCATGGCACGGCATGGCACGGCATGGCACGGCATGGCACCGGCATGGCACGGCATGGCACCGGCATGGCACGGCATGGCACCGGCATGGCACGGCATGGCACGGCATGGCACGGCATGGCACGGCATGGCACGGCATGGAATGGCATGGAATGGCATGGAATGGCATGGAATGGCATGGAATGGCATGGAATGGCATGGAATGGCATGGAATGGCATGGAATGGCATGGAATGGCATGGAATGGCATGGAATGGCATGGAATGGCATGGAATGGCATGGAATGGCATGGAATGGCATGGAATGGCATGGAATGGCATGGAATGGCATGGAATGGCATGGAATGGCATGGAATGGCATGGAACGGCATGGAACGGCATGGAACGGCATGGAACGGCATGGAATGGCATGGAATGGCATGGAATGGCATGGAATGGCATGGAATGGCATGGAATGGCATGGAATGGCATGGAATGGCATGGAATGGCATGGAATGGCATGGAATGGCATGGAATGGCATGGAATGGCATGGAATGGCATGGAATGGCATGGAATGGCATGGAATGGCATGGAATGGCATGGAATGGCATGGAATGGCATGGAATGGCATGGAATGGCATGAAATGGCATGGAATGGCATGGAATGGCATGGAATGGCATGGAATGGCATGGAATGGCATGGAATGGCATGGAATGGCATGGAATGGCATGGAATGGCATGGAATGGCATGGAATGGCATGGAATGGCATGGAATGGCATGGAATGGCATGGAATGGCATGGAATGGCATGGAATGGCATGGAATGGCATGGAATGGCATGGAATGGCATGGAATGGCATGGAATGGCATGGAATGGCATGGAATGGCATGGAATAGCATGGAATGGCATGGAATGGCATGGAATGACATGGAATGGCATGGCACCGGCATGGCACCGGCATGGCACCGGCATGGCACCGGCATGGCACGGCATGGCACGGCATGGCACCGGCATGGCACGGCATGGCACCGGCATGGCACGGCATGGCACCGGCATGGCACGGCATGGCACGGCATGGCACCGGCATGGCACGGCATGGCACCGGCATGGCACCGGCATGGCACCGGCATGGCACGGCATTGAATGGCATAGAATGGCATGGAATGGCATGGAATGGCATGGAATGGCATGGAATGGCATGGAATGGCATGGAATGGCATGGAATGGCATGGAATGGCATGGAATGGCATGGAATGGCATGGAATGGCATGGAATGGCATGGAATGGCATGGAATGGCATGGAATGGCATGGAATGGCATGGAATGGCATGGAATGGCATGGAATGGCATGGAATGGCATGGAATGGCATGGAATGGCATGGAATGGCATGGAATGGCATGGAATGGCATGGAATGGCATGGAATGGCATGGAATGGCATGGAATGGCATGGAATGGCATGGAATGACATGGAATGGCATGGCACCGGCATGGCACGGCATGGCACCGGCATGGCACGGCATGGCACCGGCATGGCACGGCATGGCACCGGCATGGCACGGCATGGCACCGGCATGGTACGGCATGGCACGGCATGGCACCGGCATGGCACGGCATGGCACCGGCATGGCACCGGCATGGCACCGGCATGGCACGGCATGGCACCGGCATGGCACGGCATGGCACCGGCATGGCACGGCATGGCACCGGCATGGCACCGGCATGGCACGGCATGGCACCGGCATGGCACGGCATGGCACGGCATGGCACGGCATGGCACGGCATGGCACGGCATGGCACCGGCATGGCACGGCATGGCACCGGCATGGCACGGCATGGCACCGGCATGGCACGGCATGGCACGGCATGGCACGGCATGGCACGGCATGGCACGGCATGGCACGGCATGGAATGGCATGGAATGGCATGGAATGGCATGGAATGGCATGGAATGGCATGGAATGGCATGGAATGGCATGGAATGGCATGGAATGGCATGGAATGGCATGGAATGGCATGGAATGGCATGGAATGGCATGGAATGGCATGGAATGGCATCGAATGGCATGGAATGGCATGGAACGGCATGGAACGGCATGGAATGGCATGGAACGGCATGGAAT
Source organism: Cryptus armator (assembly GCA_963971235.1). NCBI lineage: Eukaryota > Metazoa > Arthropoda > Insecta > Hymenoptera > Ichneumonidae > Cryptus > Cryptus armator. Next base: position 88,020 of record CAXARG010000341.1, read on the forward strand.
GGCATGGAATGGCATGGAATGGCATGGAATGGCATGGAATGGCATGGAATGGCATGGAATGGCATGGAATGGCATGGAATGGCATGGAATGGCATGGAATGGCATGGAATGGCATGGAATGGCATGGAATGGCATGGAATGGCATGGAATGGCATGGAATGGCATGGAATGGCATGGAATGGCATGGAATGGCATGGAATGGCATGGAATGGCATGGAATGGCATGGAATGGCATGGAATGGCATGGAATGGCATGGAATGGCATGGAATGGCATGGAATGGCATGGAATGGCATGGAATGGCATGGAATGGCATGGAATGGCATGGAATGGCATGGAATGGCATGGAATGGCATGGAATGGCATGGAATGGCATGGAATGGCATGGAATGGCATGGAATGGCATGGAATGGCATGGAATGGCATGGAATGGCATGGAATGGCATGGAATGGCATGGAATGGCATGGAATGGCATGGAATGGCATGGCACCGCATGGCACGGCATGGAATGGCATGGAATGGCATGGCACCGCATGGCACGGCATGGCACGGCATTGAATGGCATGGAATGGCATTGAATGGCATGGAATGGCATGGAATGGCATGGAATGGCATGGAATGGCATGGAATGGCATGGAATGGCATGGAATGGCATGGAATGGCATGGAATGGCATGGAATGACATGGAATGGCATGGCACCGGCATGGCACCGGCATGGCACGGCATGGCACGGCATGGCACCGGCATGGCACGGCATGGCACCGGCATGGCACGGCATGGCACCGGCATGGCACGGCATGGCACCGGCATGGTACGGCATGGCACGGCATGGCACGGCATGGCACCGGCATGGCACGGCATGGCACCGGCATGGCACCGGCATGGCACCGGCATGGCACCGGCATGGCACGGCATGGCACCGGCATGGCACGGCATGGCACCGGCATGGCACGGCATGGCACCGGCATGGCACGGCATGGCACCGGCATGGCACCGGCATGGCACGGCATGGCACCGGCATGGCACGGCATGGCACGGCATGGCACCGGCATGGCACGGCATGGCACCGGCATGGCACGGCATGGCACCGGCATGGCACGGCATGGCACGGCATGGCACGGCATGGCACGGCATGGAATGGCATGGAATGGCATGGAATGGCATGGAATGGCATGGAATGGCATGGAATGGCATGGAATGGCATGGAATGGCATGGAATGGCATGGAATGGCATGGAATGGCATGGAATGGCATGGAATGGCATGGAATGGCATGGAATGGCATGGAATGGCATGGAATGGCATGGAATGGCATGGAATGGCATGGAATGGCATGGAATGGCATGGAATGGCATGGAATGGCATGGAATGGCATGGAATGGCATGGAATGGCATGGAATGGCATGGAATGGCATGGAATGGCATGGAATGGCATGGAATGGCATGGAATGGCATGGAATGGCATGGAATGGCATGGAATGGCATGGAATGGCATGGAATGGCATGGAATGGCATGGAACGGCATGGAACGGCATGAAATGGCATGGAATGGCATGGAATGGCATGGAATGGCATGGAATGGCATGGAATGGCATGGAATGGCATGGAATGGCATGGAATGGCATGGAATGGCATGGAATGGCATGGAATGGCATGGAATGGCATGGAATGGCATGGAATGGCATGGAATGGCATGGAATGGCATGGAATGGCATGGAATGGCATGGAATGGCATGGCACGGCATGGCACGGCATGGCACCGGCATGGCATGGCATGGCACCGGCATGGCACGGCATGGCACCGGCATGGCACGGCATGGCACCGGCATGGCACGGCATGGCACCGGCATGGCACGGCATGGCACCGGCATGGCACGGCATGGCACCGGCATGGCACGGCATGGCACCGGCATGGCACCGGCATGGCACCGGCATGGCACCGGCATGGCACGGCATGGCACGGCATGGCACCGGCATGGCACCGGCATGGCACGGCATGGCACCGGCATGGCACGGCATGGCACGGCATGGCACCGGCATGGCACGGCATGGCACGGCATGGCACCGGCATGGCACGGCATGGCACGGCATGGCACCGGCATGGCACGGCATGGCACGGCATGGCACCGGCATGGCACGGCATGGCACCGGCATGGCACGGCATGGCACGGCATGGCACGGCATGGCACGGCATGGAATGGCATGGAATGGCATGGAATGGCATGGAATGGCATGGAATGGCATGGAATGGCATGGAATGGCATGGAATGGCATGGAATGGCATGGAATGGCATGGAATGGCATGGAATGGCATGGAATGGCATGGAATGGCATGGAATGGCATGGAATGGCATGGAATGGCATGGAATGGCATGGAATGGCATGGAATGGCATGGAATGGCATGGAATGGCATGGAATGGCATGGAATGGCATGGAATGGCATGGAATGGCATGGAATGGCATGGAATGGCATGGAATGGCATGGAATGGCATGGAATGGCATGGAATGGCATGGAATGGCATGGAATGGCATGGAATGGCATGGAATGGCATGGAATGGCATGGAATGGCATGGAATGGCATGGAATGGCATGGAATGGCATGGAATGGCATGGAATGGCATGGAATGGCATGGAATGGCATGGAATGGCATGGAATGGCATGGAATGGCATGGAATGGCATGGAATGGCATGGAATGGCATGGAATGGCATGGAATGGCATGGAATGGCATGGAATGGCATGGAATGGCATGGAATGGCATGGAATGGCATGGAATGGCATGGAATGGCATGGAATGGCATGGAATGGCATGGCACCGGCATGGCACGGCATGGCACCGGCATGGCACGGCATGGAATGGCATGGAATGGCATGGAATGACATGGAATGGCATGGCACCGGCATGGCACCGGCATGGCACGGCATGGCACCGCATTGAGTGGCATGGAATGGCATGGAATGGCATGGAATGGCATGGAATGGCATGGCACGGCATGGCACCGGCATGGCACGGCATGGCACCGGCATGGCACGGCATGGCACCGGCATGGCACGGCATGGCACGGCATGGCACCGGCATGGCACGGCATGGCACCGGCATGGCACCGGCATTGCACGGCATGGCACCGGCATGGCACGGCATGGCACCGGCATGGCACGGCATGGCACCGGCATGGCACGGCATGGCACCGGCATGGCACCGGCATGGCACGGCATGGCACCGGCATGGCACGGCATGGCACCGGCATGGCACGGCATGGCACCGGCATGGCACCGGCATGGCACCGGCATGGCACCGGCATGGCACGGCATGGCACCGGCATGGCACGGCATGGCACCGGCATGGCACGGCATGGCACGGCATGGCACCGGCATGGCACGGCATGGCACGGCATGGCACCGGCATGGCACGGCATGGCACCGGCATGGCACGGCATGGCACCGGCATGGCACGGCATGGCACCGGCATGGCACGGCATGGCACCGGCATGGCACGGCATGGCACCGGCATGGCACGGCATGGCACGGCATGGCACCGGCATGGCACGGCATGGCACCGGCATGGCACCGGCATTGCACGGCATGGCACCGGCATGGCACGGCATGGCACCGGCATGGCACGGCATGGCACCGGCATGGCACGGCATGGCACCGGCATGGCACGGCATGGCACCGGCATGGCACGGCATGGCACCGGCATGGCACGGCATGGCACCGGCATGGCACGGCATGGCACTGGCATGGCACGGCATGGCACGGCATGGCACGGCATGGCACGGCATGGCACGGCATGGCACGGCATGGCACGGCATGGCACGGCATGGCACGGCATGGCACGGCATGGCACGGCATGGCACCGGCATGGCACGGCATGGCACGGCATGGCACGGCATGGAATGGCATGGAATGGCATGGAATGGCATGGAATGGCATGGAATGGCATGGAATGGCATGGAATGGCATGGAATGGCATGGAATGGCATGGAATGGCATGGAATGGCATGGAATGGCATGGAATGGCATGGAATGGCATGGAATGGCATGGAATGGCATGGAATGGCATGGAATGGCATGGAATGGCATGGAATGGCATGGAATGGCATGGAATGGCATGGAATGGCATGGAATGGCATGGAATGGCATGGAATGGCATGGAATGGCATGGAATGGCATGGAATGGCATGGAATGGCATGGAATGGCATGGAATGGCATGGAATGGCATGGAATGGCATGGAATGGCATGGAATGGCATGGAATGGCATGGAATGGCATGGAATGGCATGGAATGGCATGGAATGGCATGGAATGGCATGGAATGGCATGGAATGGCATGGAATGGCATGGAATGGCATGGAATGGCATGGAATGGCATGGAATGGCATGGAATGGCATGGAATGGCATGGAATGGCATGGAATGGCATGGAATGGCATGGAATGGCATGGAATGGCATGGAATGGCATGGAATGGCATGGAATGGCATGGAATGGCATGGAATGGCATGGAATGGCATGGAATGGCATGGCACCGCATGGAATGGCATGGAATGGCATGGAATGGCATGGAATGGCATGGCACCGCATGGCACGGCATAGCACCGCATGGCACGGCATGGCACGGCATTGAATGGCATGGAATGGCATTGAATGGCATGGAACGGCATGGAATGGCATGGAATGGCATGGAATGGCATGGAATGGCATGGAATGGCATGGAATGGCATGGAATGGCATGGAATGGCATGGAATGGCATGGAATGGCATGGAATGGCATGGAATGGCATGGAATGGCATGGAATGGCATGGAATGGCATGGAATGGCATGGAATGGCATGGAATGGCATGGAATGGCATGGAATGGCATGGAATGGCATGGAATGGCATGGAATGGCATGGAATGGCATGGAATGGCATGGAATGGCATGGAATGGCATGGAATGGCATGGAATGGCATGGAATGGCATGGAATGGCATGGAATGGCATGGCACCGGCATGGCACCGGCATGGCACGGCATGGCACCGGCATGGCACCGGCATGGCACGGCATGGCACGGCATGGCACCGGCATGGCACGGCATGGCACGGCATGGCACCGGCATGGCACGGCATGGCACCGGCATGGCACCGGCATTGCACGGCATGGCACTGGCATGGCACGGCATGGCACCGGCATGGCACGGCATGGCACCGGCATGGCACCGGCATGGCACCGGCATGGCACCGGCATGGCACGGCATGGCACCGGCATGGCACGGCATGGCACCGGCATGGCACGGCATGGCACGGCATGGCACCGGCATGGCACGGCATGGCACGGCATGGCACCGGCATGGCACGGCATGGCACGGCATGGCACCGGCATGGCACGGCATGGCACGGCATGGCACCGGCATGGCACGGCATGGCACCGGCATGGCACGGCATGGCACGGCATGGCACCGGCATGGCACGGCATGGCACCGGCATGGCACGGCATGGCACGGCATGGCACGGCATGGCACGGCATGGAATGGCATGGAATGGCATGGAATGGCATGGAATGGCATGGAATGGCATGGAATGGCATGGAATGGCATGGAATGGCATGGAATGGCATGGAATGGCATGGAATGGCATGGAATGGCATGGAATGGCATGGAATGGCATGGAATGGCATGGAATGGCATGGAATGGCATGGCACGGCATGGAATGGCATGGAATGGCATGGCACCGCATGGCACGGCATGGCACGGCATTGAATGGCATGGAATGGCATTGAATGGCATGGAATGGCATGGAATGGCATGGAATGGCATGGAATGGCATGGAATGGCATGGAATGGCATGGAATGGCATGGAATGGCATGGAATGGCATGGAATGGCATGGAATGGCATGGAATGGCATGGAATGGCATGGAATGGCATGGAATGGCATGGAATGGCATGGAATGGCATGGCACCGGCATGGCACCGGCATGGCACGGCATGGCACCGGCATGGCACGGCATGGCACCGGCATGGCACGGCATGGCACGGCATGGCACCGGCATGGCACGGCATGGCACGGCATGGCACCGGCATGGCACGGCATGGCACCGGCATGGCACCGGCATTGCACGGCATGGCACTGGCATGGCACGGCATGGCACCGGCATGGCACGGCATGGCACCGGCATGGCACCGGCATGGCACCGGCATGGCACCGGCATGGCACGGCATGGCACCGGCATGGCACGGCATGGCACCGGCATGGCACGGCATGGCACGGCATGGCACCGGCATGGCACGGCATGGCACGGCATGGCACCGGCATGGCACGGCATGGCACGGCATGGCACCGGCATGGCACGGCATGGCACGGCATGGCACCGGCATGGCACGGCATGGCACCGGCATGGCACGGCATGGCACGGCATGGCACCGGCATGGCACGGCATGGCACCGGCATGGCACGGCATGGCACGGCATGGAATGGCATGGAATGGCATGGAATGGCATGGAATGGCATGGAATGGCATGGAATGGCATGGAATGGCATGGAATGGCATGGAATGGCATGGAATGGCATGGAATGGCATGGAATGGCATGGAATGGCATGGAATGGCATGGAATGGCATCGCACCGGCATGGCACGGCATGGCACCGGCATGGCACGGCATGGCACGGCATGGCACGGCATGGCACGGCATGGCACGGCATGGCACCGGCATGGCACGGCATGGAATGGCATGGAATGGCATGGAATGGCATGGAATGGCATGGAATGGCATGGAATGGCATGGAATGGCATGGAATGGCATGGAATGGCATGGAATGGCATGGAATGGCATGGAATGGCATGGAATGGCATGGAATGGCATGGAATGGCATGGAATGGCATGGAATGGCATGGAATGGCATGGAATGGCATGGAATGGCATGGAATGGCATGGAATGGCATGGAATGGCATGGAATGGCATGGAATGGCATGGAATGGCATGGAATGGCATGGAATGGCATGGAATGGCATGGAATGGCATGGAATGGCATGGAATGGCATGGAATGGCATGGAATGGCATGGAATGGCATGGAATGGCATGGAATGGCATGGAATGGCATGGAATGGCATGGAATGGCATGGAATGGCATGGAATGGCATGGAATGGCATGGAATGGCATGGCACGGCATGGCACGGCATGGCACCGGCATGGCACGGCATGGAATGGCATGGAATGGCATGGAATGGCATGGAATGGCATGGAATGGCATGGAATGACATGGAATGGCATGGCACCGGCATGGCACCGGCATGGCACGGCATGGCACGGCATGGCACGGCATGGCACCGGCATGGCACGGCATGGCACCGGCATGGCACGGCATGGCACCGGCATGGCACGGCATGGCACCGGCATGGCACGGCATGGCACCGCATTGAGTGGCATGGAATGGCATGGAATGGCATGGAATGGCATGGAATGGCATGGCACGGCATGGCACCGGCATGGCACGGCATGGCACCGGCATGGCACGGCATGGCACGGCATGGCACCGGCATGGCACGGCATGGCACCGGCATGGCACGGCATGGCACCGGCATGGCACGGCATGGCACCGGCATGGCACCGGCATGGCACGGCATGGCACCGGCATGGCACGGCATGGCACCGGCATGGCACGGCATGGCACCGGCATGGCACCGGCATGGCACCGGCATGGCACGGCATGGCACCGGCATGGCACGGCATGGCACCGGCATGGCACGGCATGGCACCGGCATGGCACCGGCATGGCACGGCATGGCACGGCATGGCACGGCATGGCACGGCATTGAATGGCATGGAATGGCATGGAATGGCATGGAATGGCATGGAATGGCATGGAATGGCATGGAATGGCATGGAATGGCATGGAATGGCATGGAATGGCATGGAATGGCATGGAATGGCATGGAATGGCATGGAATGGCATGGAATGGCATGGAATGGCATGGAATGGCATGGAATGGCATGGAATGGCATGGAATGGCATGGAATGGCATGGAATGGCATGGAATGGCATGGAATGGCATGGAATGGCATGGAATGGCATGGAATGGCATGGAATGGCATGGAATGGCATGGAATGGCATGGAATGGCATGGAATGGCATGGAATGGCATGGAATGGCATGGAATGGCATGGAATGGCATGGAATGGCATGGAATGGCATGGAATGGCATGGCACGGCATGGCACGGCATGGCACCGGCATGGCACGGCATGGAATGGCATGGAATGGCATGGAATGACATGGAATGGCATGGCACCGGCATGGCACCGGCATGGCACGGCATGGCACGGCATGGCACGGCATGGCACCGGCATGGCACGGCATGGCACCGGCATGGCACGGCATGGCACGGCATGGCACCGGCATGACACGGCATGGCACCGGCATGGCACGGCATGGCACGGCATGGCACCGGCATGGCACGGCATGGCACGGCATGGCACCGGCATGGCACGGCATGGCACGGCATGGCACCGGCATGGCACGGCATGGAATGGCATGGCACCGCATGGCACGGCATGGAATGGCATGGAATGGCATGGCACCGCATGGCACGGCATGGCACGGCATTGAATGGCATGGAATGGCATTGAATGGCATGGAATGGCATGGAATGGCATGGAATGGCATGGAATGGCATGGAATGGCATGGAATGGCATGGAATGGCATGGAATGGCATGGCACGGCATGGCACCGGCATGGCACGGCATGGCACCGGCATGGCACGGCATGGCACGGCATGGCACCGGCATGGCACGGCATGGCACGGCATGGCACCGGCATGACACGGCATGGCACCGGCATGGCACGGCATGGCACGGCATGGCACCGGCATGGCACGGCATGGCACGGCATGGCACCGGCATGGCACGGCATGGCACGGCATGGCACCGGCATGGCACGGCATGGCACGGCATGGCACCGGCATGGCACGGCATGGAATGGCATGGCACCGCATGGCACGGCATGGAATGGCATGGAATGGCATGGCACCGCATGGCACGGCATGGCACGGCATTGAATGGCATGGAATGGCATTGAATGGCATGGAATGGCATGGAATGGCATGGAATGGCATGGAATGGCATGGAATGGCATGGAATGGCATGGAATGGCATGGAATGGCATGGAATGGCATGGAATGACATGGAATGGCATGGCACCGGCATGGCACCGGCATGGCACGGCATGGCACGGCATGGCACGGCATGGCACCGGCATGGCACGGCATGGCACCGGCATGGCACGGCATGGCACCGGCATGGCACGGCATGGCACCGCATTGAGTGGCATGGAATGGCATGGAATGGCATGGAATGGCATGGAATGGCATGGAATGGCATGGAATGGCATGGAATGGCATGGAATGGCATGGAATGGCATGGAATGGCATGGCACGGCATGGCACGGCATGGCACCGGCATGGCATGGCATGGCACCGGCATGGCACGGCATGGCACCGGCATGGCACGGCATGGCACCGGCATGGCACGGCATGGCACCGGCATGGCACGGCATGGCACCGGCATGGCACGGCATGGCACCGGCATGGCACGGCATGGCACCGGCATGGCACCGGCATGGCACCGGCATGGCACGGCATGGCACGGCATGGCACCGGCATGGCACCGGCATGGCACGGCATGGCACCGGCATGGCACGGCATGGCACGGCATGGCACCGGCATGGCACGGCATGGCACGGCATGGCACCGGCATGGCACGGCATGGCACGGCATGGCACCGGCATGGCACGGCATGGCACGGCATGGCACCGGCATGGCACGGCATGGCACCGGCATGGCACGGCATGGCACGGCATGGCACGGCATGGCACGGCATGGAATGGCATGGAATGGCATGGAATGGCATGGAATGGCATGGAATGGCATGGAATGGCATGGAATGGCATGGAATGGCATGGAATGGCATGGAATGGCATGGAATGGCATGGAATGGCATGGAATGGCATGGAATGGCATGGAATGGCATGGAATGGCATGGAATGGCATGGAATGGCATGGAATGGCATGGAATGGCATGGAATGGCATGGAATGGCATGGAATGGCATGGAATGGCATGGAATGGCATGGAATGGCATGGAATGGCATGGAATGGCATGGAATGGCATGGAATGGCATGGAATGGCATGGAATGGCATGGAATGGCATGGAATGGCATGGAATGGCATGGAATGGCATGGAATGGCATGGAATGGCATGGAATGGCATGGCACCGGCATGGCACCGGCATGGCACGGCATGGCACGGCATGGCACCGGCATGGCACGGCATGGAATGGCATGGAATGGCATGGAATGACATGGAATGGCATGGCACCGGCATGGCACCGGCATGGCACGGCATGGCACCGCATTGAGTGGCATGGAATGGCATGGAATGGCATGGAATGGCATGGAATGGCATGGCACGGCATGGCACCGGCATGGCACGGCATGGCACCGGCATGGCACGGCATGGCACCGGCATGGCACGGCATGGCACGGCATGGCACCGGCATGGCACGGCATGGCACCGGCATGGCACCGGCATTGCACGGCATGGCACCGGCATGGCACGGCATGGCACCGGCATGGCACGGCATGGCACCGGCATGGCACGGCATGGCACCGGCATGGCACGGCATGGCACCGGCATGGCACCGGCATGGCACGGCATGGCACCGGCATGGCACGGCATGGCACCGGCATGGCACGGCATGGCACCGGCATGGCACCGGCATGGCACCGGCATGGCACCGGCATGGCACGGCATGGCACCGGCATGGCACGGCATGGCACCGGCATGGCACGGCATGGCACGGCATGGCACCGGCATGGCACGGCATGGCACGGCATGGCACCGGCATGGCACGGCATGGCACCGGCATGGCACGGCATGGCACCGGCATGGCACGGCATGGCACCGGCATGGCACGGCATGGCACCGGCATGGCACGGCATGGCACCGGCATGGCACGGCATGGCACCGGCATGGCACGGCATGGCACGGCATGGCACCGGCATGGCACGGCATGGCACCGGCATGGCACCGGCATTGCACGGCATGGCACCGGCATGGCACGGCATGGCACCGGCATGGCACGGCATGGCACCGGCATGGCACGGCATGGCACCGGCATGGCACGGCATGGCACCGGCATGGCACGGCATGGCACCGGCATGGCACGGCATGGCACCGGCATGGCACGGCATGGCACCGGCATGGCACGGCATGGCACTGGCATGGCACGGCATGGCACCGGCATGGCACGGCATGGCACGGCATGGCACGGCATGGCACGGCATGGCACGGCATGGCACGGCATGGCACGGCATGGCACGGCATGGCACGGCATGGCACGGCATGGCACCGGCATGGCACGGCATGGCACGGCATGGCACGGCATTGAATGGCATGGAATGGCATGGAATGGCATGGAATGGCATGGAATGGCATGGAATGGCATGGAATGGCATGGAATGGCATGGAATGGCATGGAATGGCATGGAATGGCATGGAATGGCATGGAATGGCATGGAATGGCATGGAATGGCATGGAATGGCATGGAATGGCATGGAATGGCATGGAATGGCATGGAATGGCATGGAATGGCATGGAATGGCATGGAATGGCATGGAATGGCATGGAATGGCATGGAATGGCATGGAATGGCATGGAATGGCATGGAATGGCATGGAATGGCATGGAATGGCATGGAATGGCATGGAATGGCATGGAATGGCATGGAATGGCATGGAATGGCATGGAATGGCATGGAATGGCATGGAATGGCATGGAATGGCATGGAATGGCATGGAATGGCATGGAATGGCATGGAATGGCATGGAATGGCATGGAATGGCATGGAATGGCATGGAATGGCATGGAATGGCATGGAATGACATGGAATGGCATGGCACCGGCATGGCACCGGCATGGCACGGCATGGCACGGCATGGCACCGGCATGGCACGGCATGGCACCGGCATGGCACGGCATGGCACCGGCATGGCACGGCATGGCACCGGCATGGTACGGCATGGCACGGCATGGCACGGCATGGCACCGGCATGGCACGGCATGGCACCGGCATGGCACCGGCATGGCACCGGCATGGCACCGGCATGGCACGGCATGGCACCGGCATGGCACGGCATGGCACCGGCATGGCACGGCATGGCACCGGCATGGCACGGCATGGCACCGGCATGGCACCGGCATGGCACGGCATGGCACCGGCATGGCACGGCATGGCACGGCATGGCACCGGCATGGCACGGCATGGCACCGGCATGGCACGGCATGGCACCGGCATGGCACGGCATGGCACGGCATGGCACGGCATGGCACGGCATGGAATGGCATGGAATGGCATGGAATGGCATGGAATGGCATGGAATGGCATGGAATGGCATGGAATGGCATGGAATGGCATGGAATGGCATGGAATGGCATGGAATGGCATGGAATGGCATGGAATGGCATGGAATGGCATGGAATGGCATGGAATGGCATGGAATGGCATGGAATGGCATGGAATGGCATGGAATGGCATGGAATGGCATGGAATGGCATGGAATGGCATGGAATGGCATGGAATGGCATGGAATGGCATGGAATGGCATGGAATGGCATGGAATGGCATGGAATGGCATGGAATGGCATGGAATGGCATGGAATGGCATGGAATGGCATGGAATGGCATGGAATGGCATGGAATGGCATGGAATGGCATGGAATGGCATGGAATGGCATGGAACGGCATGGAACGGCATGAAATGGCATGGAATGGCATGGAATGGCATGGAATGGCATGGAATGGCATGGAATGGCATGGAATGGCATGGAATGGCATGGAATGGCATGGAATGGCATGGAATGGCATGGAATGGCATGGAATGGCATGGAATGGCATGGAATGGCATGGAATGGCATGGAATGGCATGGAATGGCATGGAATGGCATGGAATGGCATGGAATGGCATGGCACGGCATGGCACGGCATGGCACCGGCATGGCATGGCATGGCACCGGCATGGCACGGCATGGCACCGGCATGGCACGGCATGGCACCGGCATGGCACGGCATGGCACCGGCATGGCACGGCATGGCACCGGCATGGCACGGCATGGCACCGGCATGGCACGGCATGGCACCGGCATGGCACCGGCATGGCACCGGCATGGCACCGGCATGGCACGGCATGGCACGGCATGGCACCGGCATGGCACCGGCATGGCACGGCATGGCACCGGCATGGCACGGCATGGCACGGCATGGCACCGGCATGGCACGGCATGGCACGGCATGGCACCGGCATGGCACGGCATGGCACGGCATGGCACCGGCATGGCACGGCATGGCACGGCATGGCACCGGCATGGCACGGCATGGCACCGGCATGGCACGGCATGGCACGGCATGGCACGGCATGGCACGGCATGGAATGGCATGGAATGGCATGGAATGGCATGGAATGGCATGGAATGGCATGGAATGGCATGGAATGGCATGGAATGGCATGGAATGGCATGGAATGGCATGGAATGGCATGGAATGGCATGGAATGGCATGGAATGGCATGGAATGGCATGGAATGGCATGGAATGGCATGGAATGGCATGGAATGGCATGGAATGGCATGGAATGGCATGGAATGGCATGGAATGGCATGGAATGGCATGGAATGGCATGGAATGGCATGGAATGGCATGGAATGGCATGGAATGGCATGGAATGGCATGGAATGGCATGGAATGGCATGGAATGGCATGGAATGGCATGGAATGGCATGGAATGGCATGGAATGGCATGGAATGGCATGGAATGGCATGGAATGGCATGGAATGGCATGGAATGGCATGGAATGGCATGGAATGGCATGGAATGGCATGGAATGGCATGGAATGGCATGGAATGGCATGGAATGGCATGGAATGGCATGGAATGGCATGGAATGGCATGGAATGGCATGGAATGGCATGGAATGGCATGGAATGGCATGGAATGGCATGGAATGGCATGGAATGGCATGGAATGGCATGGAATGGCATGGAATGGCATGGCACCGGCATGGCACGGCATGGCACCGGCATGGCACGGCATGGAATGGCATGGAATGGCATGGAATGACATGGAATGGCATGGCACCGGCATGGCACCGGCATGGCACGGCATGGCACCGCATTGAGTGGCATGGAATGGCATGGAATGGCATGGAATGGCATGGAATGGCATGGCACGGCATGGCACCGGCATGGCACGGCATGGCACCGGCATGGCACGGCATGGCACCGGCATGGCACGGCATGGCACGGCATGGCACCGGCATGGCACGGCATGGCACCGGCATGGCACCGGCATTGCACGGCATGGCACCGGCATGGCACGGCATGGCACCGGCATGGCACGGCATGGCACCGGCATGGCACGGCATGGCACCGGCATGGCACCGGCATGGCACGGCATGGCACCGGCATGGCACGGCATGGCACCGGCATGGCACGGCATGGCACCGGCATGGCACCGGCATGGCACCGGCATGGCACCGGCATGGCACGGCATGGCACCGGCATGGCACGGCATGGCACCGGCATGGCACGGCATGGCACGGCATGGCACCGGCATGGCACGGCATGGCACGGCATGGCACCGGCATGGCACGGCATGGCACCGGCATGGCACGGCATGGCACCGGCATGGCACGGCATGGCACCGGCATGGCACGGCATGGCACCGGCATGGCACGGCATGGCACCGGCATGGCACGGCATGGCACGGCATGGCACCGGCATGGCACGGCATGGCACCGGCATGGCACCGGCATTGCACGGCATGGCACCGGCATGGCACGGCATGGCACCGGCATGGCACGGCATGGCACCGGCATGGCACGGCATGGCACCGGCATGGCACGGCATGGCACCGGCATGGCACGGCATGGCACCGGCATGGCACGGCATGGCACTGGCATGGCACGGCATGGCACGGCATGGCACGGCATGGCACGGCATGGCACGGCATGGCACGGCATGGCACGGCATGGCACGGCATGGCACGGCATGGCACGGCATGGCACGGCATGGCACCGGCATGGCACGGCATGGCACGGCATGGCACGGCATGGAATGGCATGGAATGGCATGGAATGGCATGGAATGGCATGGAATGGCATGGAATGGCATGGAATGGCATGGAATGGCATGGAATGGCATGGAATGGCATGGAATGGCATGGAATGGCATGGAATGGCATGGAATGGCATGGAATGGCATGGAATGGCATGGAATGGCATGGAATGGCATGGAATGGCATGGAATGGCATGGAATGGCATGGAATGGCATGGAATGGCATGGAATGGCATGGAATGGCATGGAATGGCATGGAATGGCATGGAATGGCATGGAATGGCATGGAATGGCATGGAATGGCATGGAATGGCATGGAATGGCATGGAATGGCATGGAATGGCATGGAATGGCATGGAATGGCATGGAATGGCATGGAATGGCATGGAATGGCATGGAATGGCATGGAATGGCATGGAATGGCATGGAATGGCATGGAATGGCATGGAATGGCATGGAATGGCATGGAATGGCATGGAATGGCATGGAATGGCATGGAATGGCATGGAATGGCATGGAATGGCATGGAATGGCATGGAATGGCATGGAATGGCATGGAATGGCATGGAATGGCATGGAATGGCATGGAATGGCATGGAATGGCATGGAATGGCATGGAATGGCATGGAATGGCATGGAATGGCATGGAATGGCATGGAATGGCATGGAATGGCATGGAATGGCATGGCACCGCATGGAATGGCATGGAATGGCATGGAATGGCATGGAATGGCATGGCACCGCATGGCACGGCATAGCACCGCATGGCACGGCATGGCACGGCATTGAATGGCATGGAATGGCATTGAATGGCATGGAACGGCATGGAATGGCATGGAATGGCATGGAATGGCATGGAATGGCATGGAATGGCATGGAATGGCATGGAATGGCATGGAATGGCATGGAATGGCATGGAATGGCATGGAATGGCATGGAATGGCATGGAATGGCATGGAATGGCATGGAATGGCATGGAATGGCATGGAATGGCATGGAATGGCATGGAATGGCATGGAATGGCATGGAATGGCATGGAATGGCATGGAATGGCATGGAATGGCATGGAATGGCATGGAATGGCATGGAATGGCATGGAATGGCATGGAATGGCATGGAATGGCATGGAATGGCATGGCACCGGCATGGCACCGGCATGGCACGGCATGGCACCGGCATGGCACCGGCATGGCACGGCATGGCACGGCATGGCACCGGCATGGCACGGCATGGCACGGCATGGCACCGGCATGGCACGGCATGGCACCGGCATGGCACCGGCATTGCACGGCATGGCACTGGCATGGCACGGCATGGCACCGGCATGGCACGGCATGGCACCGGCATGGCACCGGCATGGCACCGGCATGGCACCGGCATGGCACGGCATGGCACCGGCATGGCACGGCATGGCACCGGCATGGCACGGCATGGCACGGCATGGCACCGGCATGGCACGGCATGGCACGGCATGGCACCGGCATGGCACGGCATGGCACGGCATGGCACCGGCATGGCACGGCATGGCACGGCATGGCACCGGCATGGCACGGCATGGCACCGGCATGGCACGGCATGGCACGGCATGGCACCGGCATGGCACGGCATGGCACCGGCATGGCACGGCATGGCACGGCATGGCACGGCATGGCACGGCATGGAATGGCATGGAATGGCATGGAATGGCATGGAATGGCATGGAATGGCATGGAATGGCATGGAATGGCATGGAATGGCATGGAATGGCATGGAATGGCATGGAATGGCATGGAATGGCATGGAATGGCATGGAATGGCATGGAATGGCATGGAATGGCATGGAATGGCATGGCACGGCATGGAATGGCATGGAATGGCATGGCACCGCATGGCACGGCATGGCACGGCATTGAATGGCATGGAATGGCATTGAATGGCATGGAATGGCATGGAATGGCATGGAATGGCATGGAATGGCATGGAATGGCATGGAATGGCATGGAATGGCATGGAATGGCATGGAATGGCATGGAATGGCATGGAATGGCATGGAATGGCATGGAATGGCATGGAATGGCATGGAATGGCATGGAATGGCATGGAATGGCATGGCACCGGCATGGCACCGGCATGGCACGGCATGGCACCGGCATGGCACGGCATGGCACCGGCATGGCACGGCATGGCACGGCATGGCACCGGCATGGCACGGCATGGCACGGCATGGCACCGGCATGGCACGGCATGGCACCGGCATGGCACCGGCATTGCACGGCATGGCACTGGCATGGCACGGCATGGCACCGGCATGGCACGGCATGGCACCGGCATGGCACCGGCATGGCACCGGCATGGCACCGGCATGGCACGGCATGGCACCGGCATGGCACGGCATGGCACCGGCATGGCACGGCATGGCACGGCATGGCACCGGCATGGCACGGCATGGCACGGCATGGCACCGGCATGGCACGGCATGGCACGGCATGGCACCGGCATGGCACGGCATGGCACGGCATGGCACCGGCATGGCACGGCATGGCACCGGCATGGCACGGCATGGCACCGGCATGGCACGGCATGGCACCGGCATGGCACGGCATGGCACGGCATGGAATGGCATGGAATGGCATGGAATGGCATGGAATGGCATGGAATGGCATGGAATGGCATGGAATGGCATGGAATGGCATGGAATGGCATGGAATGGCATGGAATGGCATGGAATGGCATGGAATGGCATGGAATGGCATGGAATGGCATCGCACCGGCATGGCACGGCATGGCACCGGCATGGCACGGCATGGCACGGCATGGCACGGCATGGCACGGCATGGCACGGCATGGCACCGGCATGGCACGGCATGGAATGGCATGGAATGGCATGGAATGGCATGGAATGGCATGGAATGGCATGGAATGGCATGGAATGGCATGGAATGGCATGGAATGGCATGGAATGGCATGGAATGGCATGGAATGGCATGGAATGGCATGGAATGGCATGGAATGGCATGGAATGGCATGGAATGGCATGGAATGGCATGGAATGGCATGGAATGGCATGGAATGGCATGGAATGGCATGGAATGGCATGGAATGGCATGGAATGGCATGGAATGGCATGGAATGGCATGGAATGGCATGGAATGGCATGGAATGGCATGGAATGGCATGGAATGGCATGGAATGGCATGGAATGGCATGGAATGGCATGGAATGGCATGGAATGGCATGGAATGGCATGGAATGGCATGGAATGGCATGGAATGGCATGGAATGGCATGGAATGGCATGGAATGGCATGGCACGGCATGGCACGGCATGGCACCGGCATGGCACGGCATGGAATGGCATGGAATGGCATGGAATGGCATGGAATGGCATGGAATGGCATGGAATGACATGGAATGGCATGGCACCGGCATGGCACCGGCATGGCACGGCATGGCACGGCATGGCACGGCATGGCACCGGCATGGCACGGCATGGCACCGGCATGGCACGGCATGGCACCGGCATGGCACGGCATGGCACCGGCATGGCACGGCATGGCACCGCATTGAGTGGCATGGAATGGCATGGAATGGCATGGAATGGCATGGAATGGCATGGCACGGCATGGCACCGGCATGGCACGGCATGGCACCGGCATGGCACGGCATGGCACGGCATGGCACCGGCATGGCACGGCATGGCACCGGCATGGCACGGCATGGCACCGGCATGGCACGGCATGGCACCGGCATGGCACCGGCATGGCACGGCATGGCACCGGCATGGCACGGCATGGCACCGGCATGGCACGGCATGGCACCGGCATGGCACCGGCATGGCACCGGCATGGCACGGCATGGCACCGGCATGGCACCGGCATGGCACGGCATGGCACCGGCATGGCACCGGCATGGCACGGCATGGCACGGCATGGCACGGCATGGCACGGCATTGAATGGCATGGAATGGCATGGAATGGCATGGAATGGCATGGAATGGCATGGAATGGCATGGAATGGCATGGAATGGCATGGAATGGCATGGAATGGCATGGAATGGCATGGAATGGCATGGAATGGCATGGAATGGCATGGAATGGCATGGAATGGCATGGAATGGCATGGAATGGCATGGAATGGCATGGAATGGCATGGAATGGCATGGAATGGCATGGAATGGCATGGAATGGCATGGAATGGCATGGAATGGCATGGAATGGCATGGAATGGCATGGAATGGCATGGAATGGCATGGAATGGCATGGAATGGCATGGAATGGCATGGAATGGCATGGAATGGCATGGAATGGCATGGAATGGCATGGAATGGCATGGAATGGCATGGAATGGCATGGCACGGCATGGCACGGCATGGCACCGGCATGGCACGGCATGGAATGGCATGGAATGGCATGGAATGACATGGAATGGCATGGCACCGGCATGGCACCGGCATGGCACGGCATGGCACGGCATGGCACGGCATGGCACCGGCATGGCACGGCATGGCACCGGCATGGCACGGCATGGCACGGCATGGCACCGGCATGACACGGCATGGCACCGGCATGGCACGGCATGGCACGGCATGGCACCGGCATGGCACGGCATGGCACGGCATGGCACCGGCATGGCACGGCATGGCACGGCATGGCACCGGCATGGCACGGCATGGAATGGCATGGCACCGCATGGCACGGCATGGAATGGCATGGAATGGCATGGCACCGCATGGCACGGCATGGCACGGCATTGAATGGCATGGAATGGCATTGAATGGCATGGAATGGCATGGAATGGCATGGAATGGCATGGAATGGCATGGAATGGCATGGAATGGCATGGAATGGCATGGCACGGCATGGCACCGGCATGGCACGGCATGGCACCGGCATGGCACGGCATGGCACGGCATGGCACCGGCATGGCACGGCATGGCACGGCATGGCACCGGCATGACACGGCATGGCACCGGCATGGCACGGCATGGCACGGCATGGCACCGGCATGGCACGGCATGGCACGGCATGGCACCGGCATGGCACGGCATGGCACGGCATGGCACCGGCATGGCACGGCATGGCACGGCATGGCACCGGCATGGCACGGCATGGAATGGCATGGCACCGCATGGCACGGCATGGAATGGCATGGAATGGCATGGCACCGCATGGCACGGCATGGCACGGCATTGAATGGCATGGAATGGCATTGAATGGCATGGAATGGCATGGAATGGCATGGAATGGCATGGAATGGCATGGAATGGCATGGAATGGCATGGAATGGCATGGAATGGCATGGAATGGCATGGAATGACATGGAATGGCATGGCACCGGCATGGCACCGGCATGGCACGGCATGGCACGGCATGGCACGGCATGGCACCGGCATGGCACGGCATGGCACCGGCATGGCACGGCATGGCACCGGCATGGCACGGCATGGCACCGCATTGAGTGGCATGGAATGGCATGGAATGGCATGGAATGGCATGGAATGGCATGGAATGGCATGGAATGGCATGGAATGGCATGGCACGGCATGGCACGGCATGGCACCGGCATGGCATGGCATGGCACCGGCATGGCACGGCATGGCACCGGCATGGCACGGCATGGCACCGGCATGGCACGGCATGGCACCGGCATGGCACGGCATGGCACCGGCATGGCACGGCATGGCACCGGCATGGCACGGCATGGCACCGGCATGGCACCGGCATGGCACCGGCATGGCACGGCATGGCACGGCATGGCACCGGCATGGCACCGGCATGGCACGGCATGGCACCGGCATGGCACGGCATGGCACGGCATGGCACCGGCATGGCACGGCATGGCACGGCATGGCACCGGCATGGCACGGCATGGCACGGCATGGCACCGGCATGGCACGGCATGGCACGGCATGGCACCGGCATGGCACGGCATGGCACCGGCATGGCACGGCATGGCACGGCATGGCACGGCATGGCACGGCATGGAATGGCATGGAATGGCATGGAATGGCATGGAATGGCATGGAATGGCATGGAATGGCATGGAATGGCATGGAATGGCATGGAATGGCATGGAATGGCATGGAATGGCATGGAATGGCATGGAATGGCATGGAATGGCATGGAATGGCATGGAATGGCATGGAATGGCATGGAATGGCATGGAATGGCATGGAATGGCATGGAATGGCATGGAATGGCATGGAATGGCATGGAATGGCATGGAATGGCATGGAATGGCATGGAATGGCATGGAATGGCATGGAATGGCATGGAATGGCATGGAATGGCATGGAATGGCATGGAATGGCATGGAATGGCATGGAATGGCATGGAATGGCATGGAATGGCATGGAATGGCATGGAATGGCATGGCACCGGCATGGCACCGGCATGGCACGGCATGGCACGGCATGGCACCGGCATGGCACGGCATGGAATGGCATGGAATGGCATGGAATGACATGGAATGGCATGGCACCGGCATGGCACCGGCATGGCACGGCATGGCACCGCATTGAGTGGCATGGAATGGCATGGAATGGCATGGAATGGCATGGAATGGCATGGCACGGCATGGCACCGGCATGGCACGGCATGGCACCGGCATGGCACGGCATGGCACCGGCATGGCACGGCATGGCACGGCATGGCACCGGCATGGCACGGCATGGCACCGGCATGGCACCGGCATTGCACGGCATGGCACCGGCATGGCACGGCATGGCACCGGCATGGCACGGCATGGCACCGGCATGGCACGGCATGGCACCGGCATGGCACGGCATGGCACCGGCATGGCACCGGCATGGCACGGCATGGCACCGGCATGGCACGGCATGGCACCGGCATGGCACGGCATGGCACCGGCATGGCACCGGCATGGCACCGGCATGGCACCGGCATGGCACGGCATGGCACCGGCATGGCACGGCATGGCACCGGCATGGCACGGCATGGCACGGCATGGCACCGGCATGGCACGGCATGGCACGGCATGGCACCGGCATGGCACGGCATGGCACCGGCATGGCACGGCATGGCACCGGCATGGCACGGCATGGCACCGGCATGGCACGGCATGGCACCGGCATGGCACGGCATGGCACCGGCATGGCACGGCATGGCACCGGCATGGCACGGCATGGCACGGCATGGCACCGGCATGGCACGGCATGGCACCGGCATGGCACCGGCATTGCACGGCATGGCACCGGCATGGCACGGCATGGCACCGGCATGGCACGGCATGGCACCGGCATGGCACGGCATGGCACCGGCATGGCACGGCATGGCACCGGCATGGCACGGCATGGCACCGGCATGGCACGGCATGGCACCGGCATGGCACGGCATGGCACCGGCATGGCACGGCATGGCACTGGCATGGCACGGCATGGCACCGGCATGGCACGGCATGGCACGGCATGGCACGGCATGGCACGGCATGGCACGGCATGGCACGGCATGGCACGGCATGGCACGGCATGGCACGGCATGGCACGGCATGGCACGGCATGGCACCGGCATGGCACGGCATGGCACGGCATGGCACGGCATTGAATGGCATGGAATGGCATGGAATGGCATGGAATGGCATGGAATGGCATGGAATGGCATGGAATGGCATGGAATGGCATGGAATGGCATGGAATGGCATGGAATGGCATGGAATGGCATGGAATGGCATGGAATGGCATGGAATGGCATGGAATGGCATGGAATGGCATGGAATGGCATGGAATGGCATGGAATGGCATGGAATGGCATGGAATGGCATGGAATGGCATGGAATGGCATGGAATGGCATGGAATGGCATGGAATGGCATGGAATGGCATGGAATGGCATGGAATGGCATGGAATGGCATGGAATGGCATGGAATGGCATGGAATGGCATGGAATGGCATGGAATGGCATGGAATGGCATGGAATGGCATGGAATGGCATGGAATGGCATGGAATGGCATGGAATGGCATGGAATGGCATGGAATGGCATGGAATGGCATGGAATGGCATGGAATGGCATGGAATGGCATGGAATGGCATGGAATGGCATGGAATGGCATGGAATGGCATGGAATGGCATGGAATGGCATGGAATGGCATGGAATGGCATGGCACCGCATGGAATGGCATGGAATGGCATGGAATGGCATGGAATGGCATGGAATGGCATGGCACCGCATGGCACGGCATAGCACCGCATGGCACGGCATGGCACGGCATTGAATGGCATGGAATGGCATTGAATGGCATGGAACGGCATGGAATGGCATGGAATGGCATGGAATGGCATGGAATGGCATGGAATGGCATGGAATGGCATGGAATGGCATGGAATGGCATGGAATGGCATGGAATGGCATGGAATGGCATGGAATGGCATGGAATGGCATGGAATGGCATGGAATGGCATGGAATGGCATGGAATGGCATGGAATGGCATGGAATGGCATGGAATGGCATGGAATGGCATGGAATGGCATGGAATGGCATGGAATGGCATGGAATGGCATGGAATGGCATGGAATGGCATGGAATGGCATGGAATGGCATGGAATGGCATGGAATGGCATGGAATGGCATGGAATGGCATGGCACCGCATGGCACGGCATGGAATGGCATGGAATGGCATGGCACCGCATGGCACGGCATGGCACGGCATTGAATGGCATGGAATGGCATTGAATGGCATGGAATGGCATGGAATGGCATGGAATGGCATGGAATGGCATGGAATGGCATGGAATGGCATGGAATGGCATGGAATGGCATGGAATGGCATGGAATGGCATGGAATGGCATGGAATGGCATGGAATGGCATGGAATGGCATGGAATGGCATGGAATGGCATGGAATGGCATGGAATGGCATGGAATGGCATGGAATGGCATGGAATGGCATGGAATGGCATGGAATGGCATGGAATGGCATGGAATGGCATGGAATGGCATGGAATGGCATGGAATGGCATGGAATGGCATGGAATGGCATGGAATGGCATGGAATGGCATGGAATGGCATGGAATGGCATGGAATGGCATGGAATGGCATGGAATGGCATGGAATGGCATGGAATGGCATGGAATGGCATGGAATGGCATGGAATGGCATGGAATGGCATGGAATGGCATGGAATGGCATGGAATGGCATGGAATGGCATGGAACGGCATGGAACGGCATGGAATGGCATGGAATGGCATGGAATGGCATGGAATGGCATGGAATGGCATGGAATGGCATGGAATGGCATGGAATGGCATGGAATGGCATGGAATGGCATGGAATGGCATGGAATGGCATGGAATGGCATGGAATGGCATGGAATGGCATGGAATGGCATGGAATGGCATGGCACGGCATGGCACGGCATGGCACCGGCATGGCATGGCATGGCACCGGCATGGCACGGCATGGCACCGGCATGGCACGGCATGGCACCGGCATGGCACGGCATGGCACCGGCATGGCACGGCATGGCACCGGCATGGCACGGCATGGCACCGGCATGGCACGGCATGGCACCGGCATGGCACCGGCATGGCACCGGCATGGCACCGGCATGGCACGGCATGGCACGGCATGGCACCGGCATGGCACCGGCATGGCACGGCATGGCACCGGCATGGCACGGCATGGCACGGCATGGCACCGGCATGGCACGGCATGGCACGGCATGGCACCGGCATGGCACGGCATGGCACGGCATGGCACCGGCATGGCACGGCATGGCACGGCATGGCACCGGCATGGCACGGCATGGCACCGGCATGGCACGGCATGGCACGGCATGGCACGGCATGGCACGGCATGGAATGGCATGGAATGGCATGGAATGGCATGGAATGGCATGGAATGGCATGGAATGGCATGGAATGGCATGGAATGGCATGGAATGGCATGGAATGGCATGGAATGGCATGGAATGGCATGGAATGGCATGGAATGGCATGGAATGGCATGGAATGGCATGGAATGGCATGGAATGGCATGGAATGGCATGGAATGGCATGGAATGGCATGGAATGGCATGGAATGGCATGGAATGGCATGGAATGGCATGGAATGGCATGGAATGGCATGGAATGGCATGGAATGGCATGGAATGGCATGGAATGGCATGGAATGGCATGGAATGGCATGGAATGGCATGGAATGGCATGGAATGGCATGGAATGGCATGGAATGGCATGGAATGGCATGGAATGGCATGGAATGGCATGGAATGGCATGGCACCGGCATGGCACCGGCATGGCACGGCATGGCACGGCATGGCACCGGCATGGCACGGCATGGAATGGCATGGAATGGCATGGAATGACATGGAATGGCATGGCACCGGCATGGCACCGGCATGGCACGGCATGGCACCGCATTGAGTGGCATGGAATGGCATGGAATGGCATGGAATGGCATGGAATGGCATGGCACGGCATGGCACCGGCATGGCACGGCATGGCACCGGCATGGCACGGCATGGCACCGGCATGGCACGGCATGGCACGGCATGGCACCGGCATGGCACGGCATGGCACCGGCATGGCACCGGCATTGCACGGCATGGCACCGGCATGGCACGGCATGGCACCGGCATGGCACGGCATGGCACCGGCATGGCACGGCATGGCACCGGCATGGCACCGGCATGGCACGGCATGGCACCGGCATGGCACGGCATGGCACCGGCATGGCACGGCATGGCACCGGCATGGCACCGGCATGGCACCGGCATGGCACCGGCATGGCACGGCATGGCACCGGCATGGCACGGCATGGCACCGGCATGGCACGGCATGGCACGGCATGGCACCGGCATGGCACGGCATGGCACGGCATGGCACCGGCATGGCACGGCATGGCACCGGCATGGCACGGCATGGCACCGGCATGGCACGGCATGGCACCGGCATGGCACGGCATGGCACCGGCATGGCACGGCATGGCACCGGCATGGCACGGCATGGCACGGCATGGCACCGGCATGGCACGGCATGGCACCGGCATGGCACCGGCATTGCACGGCATGGCACCGGCATGGCACGGCATGGCACCGGCATGGCACGGCATGGCACCGGCATGGCACGGCATGGCACCGGCATGGCACGGCATGGCACCGGCATGGCACGGCATGGCACCGGCATGGCACGGCATGGCACCGGCATGGCACGGCATGGCACCGGCATGGCACGGCATGGCACTGGCATGGCACGGCATGGCACCGGCATGGCACGGCATGGCACGGCATGGCACGGCATGGCACGGCATGGCACGGCATGGCACGGCATGGCACGGCATGGCACGGCATGGCACGGCATGGCACCGGCATGGCACGGCATGGCACGGCATGGCACGGCATTGAATGGCATGGAATGGCATGGAATGGCATGGAATGGCATGGAATGGCATGGAATGGCATGGAATGGCATGGAATGGCATGGAATGGCATGGAATGGCATGGAATGGCATGGAATGGCATGGAATGGCATGGAATGGCATGGAATGGCATGGAATGGCATGGAATGGCATGGAATGGCATGGAATGGCATGGAATGGCATGGAATGGCATGGAATGGCATGGAATGGCATGGAATGGCATGGAATGGCATGGAATGGCATGGAATGGCATGGAATGGCATGGAATGGCATGGAATGGCATGGAATGGCATGGAATGGCATGGAATGGCATGGAATGGCATGGAATGGCATGGAATGGCATGGAATGGCATGGAATGGCATGGAATGGCATGGAATGGCATGGAATGGCATGGAATGGCATGGAATGGCATGGAATGGCATGGAATGGCATGGAATGGCATGGAATGGCATGGAATGGCATGGAATGGCATGGAATGGCATGGAATGGCATGGAATGGCATGGAATGGCATGGAATGGCATGGAATGGCATGGAATGGCATGGAATGGCATGGAATGGCATGGCACCGCATGGAATGGCATGGAATGGCATGGAATGGCATGGAATGGCATGGCACCGCATGGCACGGCATAGCACCGCATGGCACGGCATGGCACGGCATTGAATGGCATGGAATGGCATTGAATGGCATGGAACGGCATGGAATGGCATGGAATGGCATGGAATGGCATGGAATGGCATGGAATGGCATGGAATGGCATGGAATGGCATGGAATGGCATGGAATGGCATGGAATGGCATGGAATGGCATGGAATGGCATGGAATGGCATGGAATGGCATGGAATGGCATGGAATGGCATGGAATGGCATGGAATGGCATGGAATGGCATGGAATGGCATGGAATGGCATGGAATGGCATGGAATGGCATGGAATGGCATGGAATGGCATGGAATGGCATGGAATGGCATGGAATGGCATGGAATGGCATGGAATGGCATGGAATGGCATGGCACCGGCATGGCACCGGCATGGCACGGCATGGCACCGGCATGGCACCGGCATGGCACGGCATGGCACGGCATGGCACCGGCATGGCACGGCATGGCACGGCATGGCACCGGCATGGCACGGCATGGCACCGGCATGGCACCGGCATTGCACGGCATGGCACTGGCATGGCACGGCATGGCACCGGCATGGCACGGCATGGCACCGGCATGGCACCGGCATGGCACCGGCATGGCACCGGCATGGCACGGCATGGCACCGGCATGGCACGGCATGGCACCGGCATGGCACGGCATGGCACGGCATGGCACCGGCATGGCACGGCATGGCACGGCATGGCACCGGCATGGCACGGCATGGCACGGCATGGCACCGGCATGGCACGGCATGGCACGGCATGGCACCGGCATGGCACGGCATGGCACCGGCATGGCACGGCATGGCACGGCATGGCACCGGCATGGCACGGCATGGCACCGGCATGGCACGGCATGGCACGGCATGGCACGGCATGGCACGGCATGGAATGGCATGGAATGGCATGGAATGGCATGGAATGGCATGGAATGGCATGGAATGGCATGGAATGGCATGGAATGGCATGGAATGGCATGGAATGGCATGGAATGGCATGGAATGGCATGGAATGGCATGGAATGGCATGGAATGGCATGGAATGGCATGGAATGGCATGGAATGGCATGGCACGGCATGGAA
Source organism: Cryptus armator (assembly GCA_963971235.1). Classification (NCBI taxonomy): domain Eukaryota; kingdom Metazoa; phylum Arthropoda; class Insecta; order Hymenoptera; family Ichneumonidae; genus Cryptus; species Cryptus armator. Next base: position 116,259 of record CAXARG010000341.1, read on the forward strand.
TGGCATGGAATGGCATGGCACCGCATGGCACGGCATGGCACGGCATTGAATGGCATGGAATGGCATTGAATGGCATGGAATGGCATGGAATGGCATGGAATGGCATGGAATGGCATGGAATGGCATGGAATGGCATGGAATGGCATGGAATGGCATGGAATGGCATGGAATGGCATGGAATGGCATGGAATGGCATGGAATGGCATGGAATGGCATGGAATGGCATGGAATGGCATGGAATGGCATTGAATGGCATGGAATGGCATGGAATGGCATGGCACCGGCATGGCACCGGCATGGCACGGCATGGCACCGGCATGGCACGGCATGGCACCGGCATGGCACGGCATGGCACGGCATGGCACCGGCATGGCACGGCATGGCACGGCATGGCACCGGCATGGCACGGCATGGCACCGGCATGGCACCGGCATTGCACGGCATGGCACTGGCATGGCACGGCATGGCACCGGCATGGCACGGCATGGCACCGGCATGGCACCGGCATGGCACCGGCATGGCACCGGCATGGCACGGCATGGCACCGGCATGGCACGGCATGGCACCGGCATGGCACGGCATGGCACGGCATGGCACCGGCATGGCACGGCATGGCACGGCATGGCACCGGCATGGCACGGCATGGCACGGCATGGCACCGGCATGGCACGGCATGGCACGGCATGGCACCGGCATGGCACGGCATGGCACCGGCATGGCACGGCATGGCACGGCATGGCACCGGCATGGCACGGCATGGCACCGGCATGGCACGGCATGGCACGGCATGGAATGGCATGGAATGGCATGGAATGGCATGGAATGGCATGGAATGGCATGGAATGGCATGGAATGGCATGGAATGGCATGGAATGGCATGGAATGGCATGGAATGGCATGGAATGGCATGGAATGGCATGGAATGGCATGGAATGGCATGGAATGGCATGGAATGGCATGGAATGGCATGGAATGGCATGGAATGGCATGGAATGGCATGGAATGGCATGGAATGGCATCGCACCGGCATGGCACGGCATGGCACCGGCATGGCACGGCATGGCACGGCATGGCACGGCATGGCACGGCATGGCACGGCATGGCACCGGCATGGCACGGCATGGAATGGCATGGAATGGCATGGAATGGCATGGAATGGCATGGAATGGCATGGAATGGCATGGAATGGCATGGAATGGCATGGAATGGCATGGAATGGCATGGAATGGCATGGAATGGCATGGAATGGCATGGAATGGCATGGAATGGCATGGAATGGCATGGAATGGCATGGAATGGCATGGAATGGCATGGAATGGCATGGAATGGCATGGAATGGCATGGAATGGCATGGAATGGCATGGAATGGCATGGAATGGCATGGAATGGCATGGAATGGCATGGAATGGCATGGAATGGCATGGAATGGCATGGAATGGCATGGAATGGCATGGAATGGCATGGAATGGCATGGAATGGCATGGCACGGCATGGCACGGCATGGCACCGGCATGGCACGGCATGGAATGGCATGGAATGGCATGGAATGGCATGGAATGGCATGGAATGGCATGGAATGACATGGAATGGCATGGCACCGGCATGGCACCGGCATGGCACGGCATGGCACGGCATGGCACGGCATGGCACCGGCATGGCACGGCATGGCACCGGCATGGCACGGCATGGCACCGGCATGGCACGGCATGGCACCGGCATGGCACGGCATGGCACCGCATTGAGTGGCATGGAATGGCATGGAATGGCATGGAATGGCATGGAATGGCATGGCACGGCATGGCACCGGCATGGCACGGCATGGCACCGGCATGGCACGGCATGGCACGGCATGGCACCGGCATGGCACGGCATGGCACCGGCATGGCACGGCATGGCACCGGCATGGCACGGCATGGCACCGGCATGGCACCGGCATGGCACGGCATGGCACCGGCATGGCACGGCATGGCACCGGCATGGCACGGCATGGCACCGGCATGGCACCGGCATGGCACCGGCATGGCACGGCATGGCACCGGCATGGCACGGCATGGCACCGGCATGGCACGGCATGGCACCGGCATGGCACCGGCATGGCACGGCATGGCACGGCATGGCACGGCATGGCACGGCATTGAATGGCATGGAATGGCATGGAATGGCATGGAATGGCATGGAATGGCATGGAATGGCATGGAATGGCATGGAATGGCATGGAATGGCATGGAATGGCATGGAATGGCATGGAATGGCATGGAATGGCATGGAATGGCATGGAATGGCATGGAATGGCATGGAATGGCATGGAATGGCATGGAATGGCATGGAATGGCATGGAATGGCATGGAATGGCATGGAATGGCATGGAATGGCATGGAATGGCATGGAATGGCATGGAATGGCATGGAATGGCATGGAATGGCATGGAATGGCATGGAATGGCATGGAATGGCATGGAATGGCATGGAATGGCATGGAATGGCATGGAATGGCATGGAATGGCATGGAATGGCATGGAATGGCATGGAATGGCATGGAATGGCATGGAATGGCATGGAATGGCATGGAATGGCATGGAATGGCATGGAATGGCATGGCACGGCATGGCACGGCATGGCACCGGCATGGCACGGCATGGAATGGCATGGAATGGCATGGAATGACATGGAATGGCATGGCACCGGCATGGCACCGGCATGGCACGGCATGGCACGGCATGGCACGGCATGGCACCGGCATGGCACGGCATGGCACCGGCATGGCACGGCATGGCACGGCATGGCACCGGCATGACACGGCATGGCACCGGCATGGCACGGCATGGCACGGCATGGCACCGGCATGGCACGGCATGGCACGGCATGGCACCGGCATGGCACGGCATGGCACGGCATGGCACCGGCATGGCACGGCATGGAATGGCATGGCACCGCATGGCACGGCATGGAATGGCATGGAATGGCATGGCACCGCATGGCACGGCATGGCACGGCATTGAATGGCATGGAATGGCATTGAATGGCATGGAATGGCATGGAATGGCATGGAATGGCATGGAATGGCATGGAATGGCATGGAATGGCATGGAATGGCATGGCACGGCATGGCACCGGCATGGCACGGCATGGCACCGGCATGGCACGGCATGGCACGGCATGGCACCGGCATGGCACGGCATGGCACGGCATGGCACCGGCATGACACGGCATGGCACCGGCATGGCACGGCATGGCACGGCATGGCACCGGCATGGCACGGCATGGCACGGCATGGCACCGGCATGGCACGGCATGGCACGGCATGGCACCGGCATGGCACGGCATGGAATGGCATGGCACCGCATGGCACGGCATGGAATGGCATGGAATGGCATGGCACCGCATGGCACGGCATGGCACGGCATTGAATGGCATGGAATGGCATTGAATGGCATGGAATGGCATGGAATGGCATGGAATGGCATGGAATGGCATGGAATGGCATGGAATGGCATGGAATGGCATGGAATGGCATGGAATGGCATGGAATGACATGGAATGGCATGGCACCGGCATGGCACCGGCATGGCACGGCATGGCACGGCATGGCACGGCATGGCACCGGCATGGCACGGCATGGCACCGGCATGGCACGGCATGGCACCGCATTGAGTGGCATGGAATGGCATGGAATGGCATGGAATGGCATGGAATGGCATGGAATGGCATGGAATGGCATGGAATGGCATGGAATGGCATGGAATGGCATGGAATGGCATGGCACGGCATGGCACGGCATGGCACCGGCATGGCATGGCATGGCACCGGCATGGCACGGCATGGCACCGGCATGGCACGGCATGGCACCGGCATGGCACGGCATGGCACCGGCATGGCACGGCATGGCACCGGCATGGCACGGCATGGCACCGGCATGGCACCGGCATGGCACCGGCATGGCACGGCATGGCACGGCATGGCACCGGCATGGCACCGGCATGGCACGGCATGGCACCGGCATGGCACGGCATGGCACGGCATGGCACCGGCATGGCACGGCATGGCACGGCATGGCACCGGCATGGCACGGCATGGCACGGCATGGCACCGGCATGGCACGGCATGGCACGGCATGGCACCGGCATGGCACGGCATGGCACCGGCATGGCACGGCATGGCACGGCATGGCACGGCATGGCACGGCATGGAATGGCATGGAATGGCATGGAATGGCATGGAATGGCATGGAATGGCATGGAATGGCATGGAATGGCATGGAATGGCATGGAATGGCATGGAATGGCATGGAATGGCATGGAATGGCATGGAATGGCATGGAATGGCATGGAATGGCATGGAATGGCATGGAATGGCATGGAATGGCATGGAATGGCATGGAATGGCATGGAATGGCATGGAATGGCATGGAATGGCATGGAATGGCATGGAATGGCATGGAATGGCATGGAATGGCATGGAATGGCATGGAATGGCATGGAATGGCATGGAATGGCATGGAATGGCATGGAATGGCATGGAATGGCATGGAATGGCATGGAATGGCATGGAATGGCATGGAATGGCATGGAATGGCATGGAATGGCATGGAATGGCATGGAATGGCATGGAATGGCATGGAATGGCATGGAATGGCATGGAATGGCATGGAATGGCATGGAATGGCATGGAATGGCATGGAATGGCATGGAATGGCATGGAATGGCATGGAATGGCATGGCACCGGCATGGCACCGGCATGGCACGGCATGGCACGGCATGGCACCGGCATGGCACGGCATGGAATGGCATGGAATGGCATGGAATGACATGGAATGGCATGGCACCGGCATGGCACCGGCATGGCACGGCATGGCACCGCATTGAGTGGCATGGAATGGCATGGAATGGCATGGAATGGCATGGAATGGCATGGCACGGCATGGCACCGGCATGGCACGGCATGGCACCGGCATGGCACGGCATGGCACCGGCATGGCACGGCATGGCACGGCATGGCACCGGCATGGCACGGCATGGCACCGGCATGGCACCGGCATTGCACGGCATGGCACCGGCATGGCACGGCATGGCACCGGCATGGCACGGCATGGCACCGGCATGGCACGGCATGGCACCGGCATGGCACGGCATGGCACCGGCATGGCACCGGCATGGCACGGCATGGCACCGGCATGGCACGGCATGGCACCGGCATGGCACGGCATGGCACCGGCATGGCACCGGCATGGCACCGGCATGGCACCGGCATGGCACGGCATGGCACCGGCATGGCACGGCATGGCACCGGCATGGCACGGCATGGCACGGCATGGCACCGGCATGGCACGGCATGGCACGGCATGGCACCGGCATGGCACGGCATGGCACCGGCATGGCACGGCATGGCACCGGCATGGCACGGCATGGCACCGGCATGGCACGGCATGGCACCGGCATGGCACGGCATGGCACCGGCATGGCACGGCATGGCACCGGCATGGCACGGCATGGCACGGCATGGCACCGGCATGGCACGGCATGGCACCGGCATGGCACCGGCATTGCACGGCATGGCACCGGCATGGCACGGCATGGCACCGGCATGGCACGGCATGGCACCGGCATGGCACGGCATGGCACCGGCATGGCACGGCATGGCACCGGCATGGCACGGCATGGCACCGGCATGGCACGGCATGGCACCGGCATGGCACGGCATGGCACCGGCATGGCACGGCATGGCACTGGCATGGCACGGCATGGCACCGGCATGGCACGGCATGGCACGGCATGGCACGGCATGGCACGGCATGGCACGGCATGGCACGGCATGGCACGGCATGGCACGGCATGGCACGGCATGGCACGGCATGGCACGGCATGGCACCGGCATGGCACGGCATGGCACGGCATGGCACGGCATTGAATGGCATGGAATGGCATGGAATGGCATGGAATGGCATGGAATGGCATGGAATGGCATGGAATGGCATGGAATGGCATGGAATGGCATGGAATGGCATGGAATGGCATGGAATGGCATGGAATGGCATGGAATGGCATGGAATGGCATGGAATGGCATGGAATGGCATGGAATGGCATGGAATGGCATGGAATGGCATGGAATGGCATGGAATGGCATGGAATGGCATGGAATGGCATGGAATGGCATGGAATGGCATGGAATGGCATGGAATGGCATGGAATGGCATGGAATGGCATGGAATGGCATGGAATGGCATGGAATGGCATGGAATGGCATGGAATGGCATGGAATGGCATGGAATGGCATGGAATGGCATGGAATGGCATGGAATGGCATGGAATGGCATGGAATGGCATGGAATGGCATGGAATGGCATGGCACCGCATGGAATGGCATGGAATGGCATGGAATGGCATGGAATGGCATGGCACCGCATGGCACGGCATAGCACCGCATGGCACGGCATGGCACGGCATTGAATGGCATGGAATGGCATTGAATGGCATGGAACGGCATGGAATGGCATGGAATGGCATGGAATGGCATGGAATGGCATGGAATGGCATGGAATGGCATGGAATGGCATGGAATGGCATGGAATGGCATGGAATGGCATGGAATGGCATGGAATGGCATGGAATGGCATGGAATGGCATGGAATGGCATGGAATGGCATGGAATGGCATGGAATGGCATGGAATGGCATGGAATGGCATGGAATGGCATGGAATGGCATGGAATGGCATGGAATGGCATGGAATGGCATGGAATGGCATGGAATGGCATGGAATGGCATGGAATGGCATGGAATGGCATGGAATGGCATGGAATGGCATGGAATGGCATGGAATGGCATGGCACCGCATGGCACGGCATGGAATGGCATGGAATGGCATGGCACCGCATGGCACGGCATGGCACGGCATTGAATGGCATGGAATGGCATTGAATGGCATGGAATGGCATGGAATGGCATGGAATGGCATGGAATGGCATGGAATGGCATGGAATGGCATGGAATGGCATGGAATGGCATGGAATGGCATGGAATGGCATGGAATGGCATGGAATGGCATGGAATGGCATGGAATGGCATGGAATGGCATGGAATGGCATGGAATGGCATGGCACCGGCATGGCACCGGCATGGCACGGCATGGCACCGGCATGGCACCGGCATGGCACGGCATGGCACGGCATGGCACCGGCATGGCACGGCATGGCACGGCATGGCACCGGCATGGCACGGCATGGCACCGGCATGGCACCGGCATTGCACGGCATGGCACTGGCATGGCACGGCATGGCACCGGCATGGCACGGCATGGCACCGGCATGGCACCGGCATGGCACCGGCATGGCACCGGCATGGCACGGCATGGCACCGGCATGGCACGGCATGGCACCGGCATGGCACGGCATGGCACGGCATGGCACCGGCATGGCACGGCATGGCACGGCATGGCACCGGCATGGCACGGCATGGCACGGCATGGCACCGGCATGGCACGGCATGGCACGGCATGGCACCGGCATGGCACGGCATGGCACCGGCATGGCACGGCATGGCACGGCATGGCACCGGCATGGCACGGCATGGCACCGGCATGGCACGGCATGGCACGGCATGGCACGGCATGGCACGGCATGGAATGGCATGGAATGGCATGGAATGGCATGGAATGGCATGGAATGGCATGGAATGGCATGGAATGGCATGGAATGGCATGGAATGGCATGGAATGGCATGGAATGGCATGGAATGGCATGGAATGGCATGGCACGGCATGGAATGGCATGGAATGGCATGGCACCGCATGGCACGGCATGGCACGGCATTGAATGGCATGGAATGGCATTGAATGGCATGGAATGGCATGGAATGGCATGGAATGGCATGGAATGGCATGGAATGGCATGGAATGGCATGGAATGGCATGGAATGGCATGGAATGGCATGGAATGGCATGGAATGGCATGGAATGGCATGGAATGGCATGGAATGGCATGGAATGGCATGGAATGGCATGGAATGGCATGGAATGGCATGGCACCGGCATGGCACCGGCATGGCACGGCATGGCACCGGCATGGCACGGCATGGCACCGGCATGGCACGGCATGGCACGGCATGGCACCGGCATGGCACGGCATGGCACGGCATGGCACCGGCATGGCACGGCATGGCACCGGCATGGCACCGGCATTGCACGGCATGGCACTGGCATGGCACGGCATGGCACCGGCATGGCACGGCATGGCACCGGCATGGCACCGGCATGGCACCGGCATGGCACCGGCATGGCACGGCATGGCACCGGCATGGCACGGCATGGCACCGGCATGGCACGGCATGGCACGGCATGGCACCGGCATGGCACGGCATGGCACGGCATGGCACCGGCATGGCACGGCATGGCACGGCATGGCACCGGCATGGCACGGCATGGCACGGCATGGCACCGGCATGGCACGGCATGGCACCGGCATGGCACGGCATGGCACGGCATGGCACCGGCATGGCACGGCATGGCACCGGCATGGCACGGCATGGCACGGCATGGCACGGCATGGCACGGCATGGAATGGCATGGAATGGCATGGAATGGCATGGAATGGCATGGAATGGCATGGAATGGCATGGAATGGCATGGAATGGCATGGAATGGCATGGAATGGCATGGAATGGCATGGAATGGCATGGAATGGCATGGAATGGCATGGAATGGCATGGAATGGCATGGAATGGCATGGAATGGCATGGAATGGCATGGAATGGCATCGCACCGGCATGGCACGGCATGGCACCGGCATGGCACGGCATGGCACGGCATGGCACGGCATGGCACGGCATGGCACGGCATGGCACGGCATGGCACCGGCATGGCACGGCATGGAATGGCATGGAATGGCATGGAATGGCATGGAATGGCATGGAATGGCATGGAATGGCATGGAATGGCATGGAATGGCATGGAATGGCATGGAATGGCATGGAATGGCATGGAATGGCATGGAATGGCATGGAATGGCATGGAATGGCATGGAATGGCATGGAATGGCATGGAATGGCATGGAATGGCATGGAATGGCATGGAATGGCATGGAATGGCATGGAATGGCATGGAATGGCATGGAATGGCATGGAATGGCATGGAATGGCATGGCACCGCATGGCACGGCATAGCACCGCATGGCACGGCATGGCACGGCATTGAATGGCATGGAATGGCATTGAATGGCATGGAACGGCATGGAATGGCATGGAATGGCATGGAATGGCATGGAATGGCATGGAATGGCATGGAATGGCATGGAATGGCATGGAATGGCATGGAATGGCATGGAATGGCATGGAATGGCATGGAATGGCATGGAATGGCATGGAATGGCATGGAATGGCATGGAATGGCATGGAATGGCATGGAATGGCATGGAATGGCATGGAATGGCATGGAATGGCATGGAATGGCATGGAATGGCATGGAATGGCATGGAATGGCATGGAATGGCATGGCACCGCATGGCACGGCATGGAATGGCATGGAATGGCATGGCACCGCATGGCACGGCATGGCACGGCATTGAATGGCATGGAATGGCATTGAATGGCATGGAATGGCATGGAATGGCATGGAATGGCATGGAATGGCATGGAATGGCATGGAATGGCATGGAATGGCATGGAATGGCATGGAATGGCATGGAATGGCATGGAATGGCATGGAATGGCATGGAATGGCATGGAATGGCATGGAATGGCATGGAATGGCATGGCACCGGCATGGCACCGGCATGGCACGGCATGGCACCGGCATGGCACCGGCATGGCACGGCATGGCACGGCATGGCACCGGCATGGCACGGCATGGCACGGCATGGCACCGGCATGGCACGGCATGGCACCGGCATGGCACCGGCATTGCACGGCATGGCACTGGCATGGCACGGCATGGCACCGGCATGGCACCGGCATGGCACCGGCATGGCACCGGCATGGCACGGCATGGCACCGGCATGGCACGGCATGGCACCGGCATGGCACGGCATGGCACGGCATGGCACCGGCATGGCACGGCATGGCACGGCATGGCACCGGCATGGCACGGCATGGCACGGCATGGCACCGGCATGGCACGGCATGGCACGGCATGGCACCGGCATGGCACGGCATGGCACCGGCATGGCACGGCATGGCACGGCATGGCACCGGCATGGCACGGCATGGCACCGGCATGGCACGGCATGGCACGGCATGGCACCGGCATGGCACTGCATGGCACCGGCATGGCACGGCATGGCACGGCATGGCACCGGCATGGCACGGCATGGCACCGGCATGGCACCGGCATGGCACCGGCATAGCACGGCATGGCACCGGCATGGCACGGCATTGAATGGCATTGAATGGCATGGAATGGCATGGAATGGCATGGAATGGCATGGAATGGCATGGAATGGCATGGAATGGCATGGAATGGCATGGAATGGCATGGAATGGCATGGAATGGCATGGAATGGCATGGAATGGCATGGAATGGCATGGAATGGCATGGAATGGCATGGAATGGCATGGAATGGCATGGAATGGCATGGAATGGCATGGAATGGCATGGAATGGCATGGAATGGCATGGAATGGCATGGAATGGCATGGAATGGCATGGAATGGCATGGAATGGCATGGAATGGCATGGAATGGCATGGAATGGCATGGAATGGCATGGAATGGCATGGAATGTCATGGAATGGCATGGAATGGCATGGAATACCATGGAATGGCATGGAATGGCATGGAATGGCATGGAATACCATGGAATGGCATGGAATGGCATGGAATGGCATGGAATGGCATGGAATGGCATGGAATGGCATGGAATGGCATGGAATGGCATGGAATGGCATGGAATGGCATGGAATGGCATGGAATGGCATGGAATGACATGGAATGGCATGGCACCGGCATGGCACCGGCATGGCACGGCATGGCACGGCATGGCACGGCATGGCACCGGCATGGCACGGCATGGCACCGGCATGGCACGGCATGGCACCGGCATGGCACGGCATGGCACCGCATTGAGTGGCATGGAATGGCATGGAATGGCATGGAATGGCATGGAATGGCATGGAATGGCATGGCACGGCATGGCACGGCATGGCACCGGCATGGCACGGCATGGCACCGGCATGGCACGGCATGGCACCGGCATGGCACGGCATGGCACCGGCATGGCACGGCATGGCACCGGCATGGCACGGCATGGCACCGGCATGGCACGGCATGGCACCGGCATGGCACGGCATGGCACCGGCATGGCACGGCATGGCACCGGCATGGCACGGCATGGCACCGGCATGGCACGGCATGGCACCGCATTGAGTGGCATGGAATGGCATGGAATGGCATGGAATGGCATGGAATGGCATGGCACGGCATGGAATGGCATGGAATGGCATGGAATGGCATGGAATGGCATGGAATGGCATGGAATGGCATGGCACCGGCATGGCACCGGCATGGCACGGCATGGCACCGGCATGGCACGGCATGGAATGGCATGGAATGGCATGGAATGGCATGGAATGACATGGAATGGCATGGCACCGGCATGGCACCGGCATGGCACCGGCATGGCACCGGCATGGCACGGCATGGCACGGCATGGCACCGGCATGGCACGGCATGGCACCGGCATGGCACGGCATGGCACCGGCATGGCACGGCATGGCACCGCATTGAGTGGCATGGAATGGCATGGAATGGCATGGAATGGCATGGAATGGCATGGCACGGCATGGCACCGGCATGGCACGGCATGGCACCGGCATGGCACGGCATGGCACCGGCATGGCACGGCATGGCACCGGCATGGCACGGCATGGCACGGCATGGCACCGGCATGGCACGGCATGGCACCGGCATGGCACCGGCATTGCACGGCATGGCACCGGCATGGCACCGGCATGGCACGGCATGGCACCGGCATGGCACGGCATGGCACCGGCATGGCACGGCATGGCACGGCATGGCACGGCATGGCACGGCATTGAATGGCATGGAATGGCATGGAATGGCATGGAATGGCATGGAATGGCATGGAATGGCATGGAATGGCATGGAATGGCATGGAATGGCATGGAATGGCATGGAATGGCATGGAATGGCATGGAATGGCATGGAATGGCATGGAATGGCATGGAATGGCATGGAATGGCATGGAATGGCATGGAATGGCATGGAATGGCATGGAATGGCATGGAATGGCATGGAATGGCATGGAATGGCATGGCACCGGCATGGCACCGGCATGGCACGGCATGGCACCGGCATGGCACGGCATGGCACCGGCATGGCACGGCACGGCACCGGCATGGCACGGCATGGCACCGGCATGGCACCGGCATGGCACGGCATGGCACCGGCATGGCACGGCATGGCACCGGCATGGCACGGCATGGCACCGGCATGGCACGGCATGGCACCGGCATGGCACGGCATGGCACCGGCATGGCACGGCATGGCACCGGCATGGCACGGCATGGCACGGGCATGGCACGGCATGGCACCGGCATGGCACGGCATGGCACCGGCATGGCACCGGCATGGCACGGCATGGCACCGGCATGGCACGGCATGGCACCGGCATGGCACGGCATGGCACCGGCATGGCACGGCATGGCACCGGCATGGCACGGCATGGCACGGCATGGCACGGCATGGCACGGCATGGCACGGCATTGAATGGCATGGAATGGCATGGAATGGCATGGAATGGCATGGAATGGCATGGAATGGCATGGAATGGCATGGAATGGCATGGAATGGCATGGAATGGCATGGAATGGCATGGAATGGCATGGAATGGCATGGAATGGCATGGAATGGCATGGAATGGCATGGAATGGCATGGAATGGCATGGAATGGCATGGAATGGCATGGAATGGCATGGAATGACATGGAATGGCATGGCACCGGCATGGAATGGCATGGAATGGCATGGAATGGCATGGAATGGCATGGAATGGCATGGAATGGCATGGCACCGGCATGGCACCGGCATGGCACGGCATGGCACGGCATGGCACCGGCATGGCACGGCATGGAATGGCATGGAATGGCATGGAATGACATGGAATGGCATGGCACCGGCATGGCACCGGCATGGCACGGCATGGCACCGCATTGAGTGGCATGGAATGGCATGGAATGGCATGGAATGGCATGGAATGGCATGGCACGGCATGGCACCGGCATGGCACGGCATGGCACCGGCATGGCACGGCATGGCACCGGCATGGCACGGCATGGCACCGGCATGGCACGGCATGGCACGGCATGGCACCGGCATGGCACGGCATGGCACCGGCATGGCACCGGCATTGCACGGCATGGCACCGGCATGGCACGGCATGGCACCGGCATGGCACGGCATGGCACCGGCATGGCACGGCATGGCACCGGCATGGCACCGGCATGGCACGGCATGGCACCGGCATGGCACCGGCATTGCACGGCATGGCACCGGCATGGCACGGCATGGCACCGGCATGGCACGGCATGGCACCGGCATGGCACGGCATGGCACCGGCATGGCACGGCATGGCACTGGCATGGCACGGCATGGCACCGGCATGGCACGGCATGGCACGGCATGGCACGGCATGGCACGGCATGGCACGGCATGGCACGGCATGGCACGGCATGGCACGGCATGGCACGGCATGGCACGGCATGGCACCGGCATGGCACGGCATGGCACGGCATGGCACGGCATTGAATGGCATGGAATGGCATGGAATGGCATGGAATGGCATGGAATGGCATGGAATGGCATGGAATGGCATGGAATGGCATGGAATGGCATGGAATGGCATGGAATGGCATGGAATGGCATGGAATGGCATGGAATGGCATGGAATGGCATGGAATGGCATGGAATGGCATGGAATGGCATGGAATGGCATGGAATGGCATGGAATGGCATGGAATGGCATGGAATGGCATGGAATGGCATGGAATGGCATGGAATGGCATGGAATGGCATGGAATGGCATGGAATGGCATGGAATGGCATGGAATGGCATGGAATGGCATGGAATGGCATGGAATGGCATGGAATGGCATGGAATGGCATGGAATGGCATGGCACCGCATGGAATGGCATGGAATGGCATGGAATGGCATGGAATGGCATGGCACCGCATGGCACGGCATAGCACCGCATGGCACGGCATGGCACGGCATTGAATGGCATGGAATGGCATTGAATGGCATGGAACGGCATGGAATGGCATGGAATGGCATGGAATGGCATGGAATGGCATGGAATGGCATGGAATGGCATGGAATGGCATGGAATGGCATGGAATGGCATGGAATGGCATGGAATGGCATGGAATGGCATGGAATGGCATGGAATGGCATGGAATGGCATGGAATGGCATGGAATGGCATGGAATGGCATGGAATGGCATGGAATGGCATGGAATGGCATGGAATGGCATGGAATGGCATGGAATGGCATGGAATGGCATGGAATGGCATGGAATGGCATGGAATGGCATGGAATGGCATGGAATGGCATGGAATGGCATGGAATGGCATGGAATGGCATGGCACCGCATGGCACGGCATGGAATGGCATGGAATGGCATGGCACCGCATGGCACGGCATGGCACGGCATTGAATGGCATGGAATGGCATTGAATGGCATGGAATGGCATGGAATGGCATGGAATGGCATGGAATGGCATGGAATGGCATGGAATGGCATGGAATGGCATGGAATGGCATGGAATGGCATGGAATGGCATGGAATGGCATGGAATGGCATGGAATGGCATGGAATGGCATGGAATGGCATGGCACCGGCATGGCACCGGCATGGCACGGCATGGCACCGGCATGGCACCGGCATGGCACGGCATGGCACGGCATGGCACCGGCATGGCACGGCATGGCACGGCATGGCACCGGCATGGCACGGCATGGCACCGGCATGGCACCGGCATTGCACGGCATGGCACTGGCATGGCACGGCATGGCACCGGCATGGCACGGCATGGCACCGGCATGGCACCGGCATGGCACCGGCATGGCACCGGCATGGCACGGCATGGCACCGGCATGGCACGGCATGGCACCGGCATGGCACGGCATGGCACGGCATGGCACCGGCATGGCACGGCATGGCACGGCATGGCACCGGCATGGCACGGCATGGCACCGGCATGGCACGGCATGGCACGGCATGGCACCGGCATGGCACGGCATGGAATGGCATGGAATGGCATGGAATGGCATGGAATGGCATGGAATGGCATGGAATGGCATGGAATGGCATGGAATGGCATGGAATGGCATGGAATGGCATGGAATGGCATGGAATGGCATGGAATGGCATGGAATGGCATGGAATGGCATGGAATGGCATGGAATGGCATGGAATGGCATGGAATGGCATGGAATGGCATGGAATGGCATGGAATGGCATGGAATGGCATGGAATGGCATGGAATGGCATGGAATGGCATGGAATGGCATGGAATGGCATGGAATGGCATGGAATGGCATGGAATGGCATGGAATGGCATGGCACCGCATGGCACGGCATAGCACCGCATGGCACGGCATAGCACCGCATGGCACGGCATGGCACGGCATTGAATGGCATGGAATGGCATTGAATGGCATGGAACGGCATGGAATGGCATGGAATGGCATGGAATGGCATGGAATGGCATGGAATGGCATGGAATGGCATGGAATGGCATGGAATGGCATGGAATGGCATGGAATGGCATGGAATGGCATGGAATGGCATGGAATGGCATGGAATGGCATGGAATGGCATGGAATGGCATGGAATGGCATGGAATGGCATGGAATGGCATGGAATGGCATGGAATGGCATGGAATGGCATGGAATGGCATGGAATGGCATGGAATGGCATGGAATGGCATGGCACCGCATGGCACGGCATGGAATGGCATGGAATGGCATGGCACCGCATGGCACGGCATGGCACGGCATTGAATGGCATGGAATGGCATTGAATGGCATGGAATGGCATGGAATGGCATGGAATGGCATGGAATGGCATGGAATGGCATGGAATGGCATGGAATGGCATGGAATGGCATGGAATGGCATGGAATGGCATGGAATGGCATGGAATGGCATGGAATGGCATGGCACCGGCATGGCACCGGCATGGCACGGCATGGCACCGGCATGGCACCGGCATGGCACGGCATGGCACGGCATGGCACCGGCATGGCACGGCATGGCACCGGCATGGCACCGGCATGGCACGGCATGGCACCGGCATGGCACCGGCATTGCACGGCATGGCACTGGCATGGCACGGCATGGCACCGGCATGGCACCGGCATGGCACCGGCATGGCACCGGCATGGCACGGCATGGCACCGGCATGGCACGGCATGGCACCGGCATGGCACGGCATGGCACGGCATGGCACCGGCATGGCACGGCATGGCACGGCATGGCACCGGCATGGCACGGCATGGCACGGCATGGCACCGGCATGGCACGGCATGGCACGGCATGGCACCGGCATGGCACGGCATGGCACCGGCATGGCACGGCATGGCACGGCATGGCACCGGCATGGCACGGCATGGCACCGGCATGGCACCGGCATGGCACCGGCATGGCACCGGCATGGCACGGCATGGCACCGGCATGGCACGGCATGGCACCGGCATGGCACGGCATGGCACGGCATGGCACCGGCATGGCACGGCATGGCACGGCATGGCACGGCATGGCACCGGCATGGCACGGCATGGCACCGGCATGGCACCGGCATGGCACGGCATGGCACCGGCATGGCACGGCATGGCACGGCATGGCACCGGCATGGCACGGCATGGCACCGGCATGGCACGGCATGGCACGGCATGGCACGGCATGGCACGGCATGGAATGGCATGGAATGGCATGGAATGGCATGGAATGGCATGGAATGGCATGGAATGGCATGGAATGGCATGGAATGGCATGGAATGGCATGGAATGGCATGGAATGGCATGGAATGGCATGGAATGGCATCGCACCGGCATGGCACGGCATGGCACCGGCATGGCACGGCATGGCACGGCATGGCACGGCATGGCACGGCATGGCACGGCATGGCACCGGCATGGCACGGCATGGAATGGCATGGAATGGCATGGAATGGCATGGAATGGCATGGAATGGCATGGAATGGCATGGAATGGCATGGAATGGCATGGAATGGCATGGAATGGCATGGAATGGCATGGAATGGCATGGAATGGCATGGAATGGCATGGAATGGCATGGAATGGCATGGAATGGCATGGAATGGCATGGAATGGCATGGAATGGCATGGAATGGCATGGAATGGCATGGAATGGCATGGAATGGCATGGAATGGCATGGAATGGCATGGAATGGCATGGAATGGCATGGAATGGCATGGAATGGCATGGCACCGCATGGCACGGCATAGCACCGCATGGCACGGCATGGCACCGCATGGCACGGCATGGCACGGCATTGAATGGCATGGAATGGCATTGAATGGCATGGAACGGCATGGAATGGCATGGAATGGCATGGAATGGCATGGCACCGGCATGGCACCGGCATGGCACGGCATGGCACGGCATGGCACGGCATGGCACGGCATGGCACCGGCATGGCACGGCATGGCACGGCATGGCACGGCATGGCACGGCATTGAATGGCATGGAATGGCATGGAATGGCATGGAATGGCATGGAATGGCATGGAATGGCATGGAATGGCATGGAATGGCATGGAATGGCATGGAATGGCATGGAATGGCATGGAATGGCATGGAATGGCATGGAATGGCATGGAATGGCATGGAATGGCATGGAATGGCATGGAATGGCATGGAATGGCATGGAATGGCATGGAATGGCATGAAATGGCATGGAATGGCATGGAATGGCATGGAATGGCATGGAATGGCATGGAATGGCATGGAATGGCATGGAATGGCATGGAATGGCATGGAATGGCATGGAATGGCATGGAATGGCATGGAATGGCATGGAATGGCATGGAATGGCATGAAATGGCATGGAATGGCATGGAATGGCATGGAATGGCATGGAATGGCATGGAATGGCATGGAATGGCATGGAATGGCATGGAATGGCATGGAATGGCATGGAATGGCATGGAATGGCATGGAATGGCATGGAATGGCATGGAATGGCATGGAATGGCATGGAATGGCATGGAATGGCATGGAATGGCATGGAATGGCATGGAATGGCATGGAATGGCATGGAATGGCATGGAATGGCATGAAATGGCATGGAATGGCATGGAATGGCATGGAATGGCATGGAATGGCATGGAATGGCATGGAATGGCATGGAATGGCATGGAATGGCATGGAATGGCATGGAATGGCATGGAATGGCATGGAATGGCATGGAATGACATGGAATGGCATGGCACCGGCATGGCACCGGCATGGCACCGGCATGGCACCGGCATGGCACGGCATGGCACGGCATGGCACCGGCATGGCACGGCATGGCACCGGCATGGCACGGCATGGCACGGCATGGCACCGGCATGGCACGGCATGGCACCGGCATGGCACCGGCATGGCACCGGCATAGCACGGCATGGCACCGGCATGGCACGGCATTGAATGGCATGGAATGGCATGGAATGGCATGGAATGGCATGGAATGGCATGGAATGGCATGGAATGGCATGGAATGGCATGGAATGGCATGGAATGGCATGGAATGGCATGGAATGGCATGGAATGGCATGGAATGGCATGGAATGGCATGGAATGGCATGGAATGGCATGGAATGGCATGGAATGGCATGGAATGGCATGGAATGGCATGGAATGGCATGGAATGGCATGGAATGGCATGGAATGGCATGGAATGGCATGGAATGGCATGGAATGGCATGGAATGGCATGGAATGGCATGGAATGGCATGGAATGGCATGGAATGGCATGGAATGGCATGGAATGGCATGGAATGGCATGGAATGGCATGGAATGGCATGGAATGGCATGGAATGGCATGGAATGGCATGGAATGGCATGGAATGGCATGGAATGGCATGGAATGGCATGGAATGGCATGGAATGGCATGGAATGGCATGGAATGGCATGGAATGGCATGGAATGGCATGGCACGGCATGGCACGGCATGGCACCGGCATGGCACGGCATGGAATGGCATGGAATGGCATGGAATGACATGGAATGGCATGGCACCGGCATGGCACCGGCATGGCACGGCATGGCACGGCATGGCACGGCATGGCACGGCATGGCACCGGCATGGCACGGCATGGCACCGGCATGGCACGGCATGGCACCGGCATGGCACGGCATGGCACCGGCATGGCACGGCATGGCACCGCATTGAGTGGCATGGAATGGCATGGAATGGCATGGAATGGCATGGAATGGCATGGCACGGCATGGCACCGGCATGGCACGGCATGGCACCGGCATGGCACGGCATGGCACCGGCATGGCACGGCATGGCACCGGCATGGCACGGCATGGCACGGCATGGCACCGGCATGGCACGGCATGGCACCGGCATGGCACGGCATGGCACCGGCATGGCACGGCATGGCACCGGCATGGCACGGCATGGCACCGGCATGGCACGGCATGGCACGGCATGGCACCGGCATGGCACGGCATGGCACCGGCATGGCACGGCATGGCACCGGCATGGCACCGGCATGGCACGGCATGGCACCGGCATGGCACGGCATGGCACCGGCATGGCACGGCATGGCACCGGCATGGCACCGGCATGGCACCGGCATGGCACGGCATGGCACCGGCATGGCACGGCATGGCACCGGCATGGCACGGCATGGCACCGGCATGGCACGGCATGGCACCGGCATGGCACGGCATGGCACCGGCATGGCACCGGCATGGCACGGCATGGCACGGCATGGCACCGGCATGGCACCGGCATGGCACGGCATGGCACCGGCATGGCACGGCATGGCACCGGCATGGCACGGCATGGCACGGCATGGCACGGCATGGCACCGGCATGGCACGGCATGGCACCGGCATGGCACGGCATGGCACGGCATGGCACGGCATGGCACGGCATGGCACGGCATGGCACGGCATGGCACGGCATTGAATGGCATGGAATGGCATGGAATGGCATGGAATGGCATGGAATGGCATGGAATGGCATGGAATGGCATGGAATGGCATGGAATGGCATGGAATGGCATGGAATGGCATGGAATGGCATGGAATGGCATGGAATGGCATGGAATGGCATGGAATGGCATGGAATGGCATGGAATGGCATGGAATGGCATGGAATGTCATGGAATGGCATGGAATGGCATGGAATACCATGGAATGGCATGGAATGGCATGGAATGGCATGGAATACCATGGAATGGCATGGAATGGCATGGAATGGCATGGAATGGCATGGAATGGCATGGAATGGCATGGAATGGCATGGAATGGCATGGAATGGCATGGAATGACATGGAATGGCATGGCACCGGCATGGCACCGGCATGGCACGGCATGGCACGGCATGGCACGGCATGGCACCGGCATGGCACGGCATGGCACCGGCATGGCACGGCATGGCACCGGCATGGCACGGCATGGCACCGCATTGAGTGGCATTGAGTGGCATGGAATGGCATGGAATGGCATGGAATGGCATGGAATGGCATGGAATGGCATGGCACGGCATGGCACGGCATGGCACCGGCATGGCACGGCATGGCACCGGCATGGCACGGCATGGCACCGGCATGGCACGGCATGGCACCGGCATGGCACGGCATGGCACCGGCATGGCACGGCATGGCACCGGCATGGCACGGCATGGCACCGGCATGGCACGGCATGGCACCGGCATGGCACGGCATGGCACCGGCATGGCACGGCATGGCACCGGCATGGCACGGCATGGCACCGCATTGAGTGGCATGGAATGGCATGGAATGGCATGGAATGGCATGGAATGGCATGGCACGGCATGGAATGGCATGGAATGGCATGGAATGGCATGGAATGGCATGGAATGGCATGGAATGGCATGGCACCGGCATGGCACCGGCATGGCACGGCATGGCACCGGCATGGCACGGCATGGAATGGCATGGAATGGCATGGAATGGCATGGAATGACATGGAATGGCATGGCACCGGCATGGCACCGGCATGGCACCGGCATGGCACGGCATGGCACGGCATGGCACGGCATGGCACCGGCATGGCACGGCATGGCACCGGCATGGCACGGCATGGCACCGGCATGGCACGGCATGGCACCGCATTGAGTGGCATGGAATGGCATGGAATGGCATGGAATGGCATGGAATGGCATGGCACGGCATGGCACCGGCATGGCACGGCATGGCACCGGCATGGCACGGCATGGCACCGGCATGGCACGGCATGGCACCGGCATGGCACGGCATGGCACGGCATGGCACCGGCATGGCACGGCATGGCACCGGCATGGCACCGGCATTGCACGGCATGGCACCGGCATGGCACCGGCATGGCACGGCATGGCACCGGCATGGCACGGCATGGCACCGGCATGGCACGGCATGGCACGGCATGGCACGGCATGGCACGGCATTGAATGGCATGGAATGGCATGGAATGGCATGGAATGGCATGGAATGGCATGGAATGGCATGGAATGGCATGGAATGGCATGGAATGGCATGGAATGGCATGGAATGGCATGGAATGGCATGGAATGGCATGGAATGGCATGGAATGGCATGGAATGGCATGGAATGGCATGGAATGGCATGGAATGGCATGGAATGGCATGGAATGGCATGGAATGGCATGGCACCGGCATGGCACCGGCATGGCACGGCATGGCACCGGCATGGCACGGCATGGCACCGGCATGGCACGGCACGGCACCGGCATGGCACGGCATGGCACCGGCATGGCACCGGCATGGCACGGCATGGCACCGGCATGGCACGGCATGGCACCGGCATGGCACGGCATGGCACCGGCATGGCACGGCATGGCACCGGCATGGCACGGCATGGCACCGGCATGGCACGGCATGGCACCGGCATGGCACGGCATGGCACGGGCATGGCACGGCATGGCACCGGCATGGCACGGCATGGCACCGGCATGGCACCGGCATGGCACGGCATGGCACCGGCATGGCACGGCATGGCACCGGCATGGCACGGCATGGCACCGGCATGGCACGGCATGGCACCGGCATGGCACGGCATGGCACGGCATGGCACGGCATGGCACGGCATGGCACGGCATTGAATGGCATGGAATGGCATGGAATGGCATGGAATGGCATGGAATGGCATGGAATGGCATGGAATGGCATGGAATGGCATGGAATGGCATGGAATGGCATGGAATGGCATGGAATGGCATGGAATGGCATGGAATGGCATGGAATGGCATGGAATGGCATGGAATGGCATGGAATGGCATGGAATGGCATGGAATGGCATGGAATGGCATGGAATGGCATGGAATGGCATGGAATGACATGGAATGGCATGGCACCGGCATGGCACCGGCATGGCACGGCATGGCACGGCATGGCACGGCATGGCACCGGCATGGCACGGCATGGCACCGGCATGGCACGGCATGGCACGGCATGGCACCGGCATGGCACGGCATGGCACGGCATGGCACCGGCATGGCACGGCATGGAATGGCATGGCACCGCATGGCACGGCATGGAATGGCATGGAATGGCATGGCACCGCATGGCACGGCATGGCACGGCATTGAATGGCATGGAATGGCATGGAATGGCATGGAATGGCATGGAATGGCATGGAATGGCATGGAATGGCATGGAATGGCATGGAATGGCATGGAATGGCATGGAATGGCATGGAATGGCATGGAATGGCATGGAATGGCATGGCACCGGCATGGCACCGGCATGGCACGGCATGGCACCGGCATGGCACCGGCATGGCACGGCATGGCACGGCATGGCACCGGCATGGCACGGCATGGCACGGCATGGCACCGGCATGGCACGGCATGGCACCGGCATGGCACCGGCATTGCACGGCATGGCACTGGCATGGCACGGCATGGCACCGGCATGGCACCGGCATGGCACCGGCATGGCACCGGCATGGCACGGCATGGCACCGGCATGGCACGGCATGGCACCGGCATGGCACGGCATGGCACGGCATGGCACCGGCATGGCACGGCATGGCACGGCATGGCACCGGCATGGCACGGCATGGCACGGCATGGCACCGGCATGGCACGGCATGGCACGGCATGGCACCGGCATGGCACGGCATGGCACCGGCATGGCACGGCATGGCACGGCATGGCACCGGCATGGCACGGCATGGCACCGGCATGGCACGGCATGGCACGGCATGGCACCGGCATGGCACTGCATGGCACCGGCATGGCACGGCATGGCACGGCATGGCACCGGCATGGCACGGCATGGCACCGGCATGGCACCGGCATGGCACCGGCATAGCACGGCATGGCACCGGCATGGCACGGCATTGAATGGCATTGAATGGCATGGAATGGCATGGAATGGCATGGAATGGCATGGAATGGCATGGAATGGCATGGAATGGCATGGAATGGCATGGAATGGCATGGAATGGCATGGAATGGCATGGAATGGCATGGAATGGCATGGAATGGCATGGAATGGCATGGAATGGCATGGAATGGCATGGAATGGCATGGAATGGCATGGAATGGCATGGAATGGCATGGAATGGCATGGAATGGCATGGAATGGCATGGAATGGCATGGAATGGCATGGAATGGCATGGAATGGCATGGAATGGCATGGAATGGCATGGAATGGCATGGAATGTCATGGAATGGCATGGAATGGCATGGAATACCATGGAATGGCATGGAATGGCATGGAATGGCATGGAATACCATGGAATGGCATGGAATGGCATGGAATGGCATGGAATGGCATGGAATGGCATGGAATGGCATGGAATGGCATGGAATGGCATGGAATGGCATGGAATGGCATGGAATGGCATGGAATGGCATGGAATGGCATGGAATGACATGGAATGGCATGGCACCGGCATGGCACCGGCATGGCACGGCATGGCACGGCATGGCACGGCATGGCACCGGCATGGCACGGCATGGCACCGGCATGGCACGGCATGGCACCGGCATGGCACGGCATGGCACCGCATTGAGTGGCATGGAATGGCATGGAATGGCATGGAATGGCATGGAATGGCATGGAATGGCATGGCACGGCATGGCACGGCATGGCACCGGCATGGCACGGCATGGCACCGGCATGGCACGGCATGGCACCGGCATGGCACGGCATGGCACGGCATGGCACCGGCATGGCACGGCATGGCACCGGCATGGCACGGCATGGCACCGGCATGGCACGGCATGGCACCGGCATGGCACGGCATGGCACCGGCATGGCACGGCATGGCACCGGCATGGCACGGCATGGCACCGGCATGGCACGGCATGGCACCGCATTGAGTGGCATGGAATGGCATGGAATGGCATGGAATGGCATGGAATGGCATGGCACGGCATGGAATGGCATGGAATGGCATGGAATGGCATGGAATGGCATGGAATGGCATGGAATGGCATGGCACCGGCATGGCACCGGCATGGCACGGCATGGCACCGGCATGGCACGGCATGGAATGGCATGGAATGGCATGGAATGGCATGGAATGACATGGAATGGCATGGCACCGGCATGGCACCGGCATGGCACCGGCATGGCACGGCATGGCACGGCATGGCACGGCATGGCACCGGCATGGCACGGCATGGCACCGGCATGGCACGGCATGGCACCGGCATGGCACGGCATGGCACCGCATTGAGTGGCATGGAATGGCATGGAATGGCATGGAATGGCATGGAATGGCATGGCACGGCATGGCACCGGCATGGCACGGCATGGCACCGGCATGGCACGGCATGGCACCGGCATGGCACGGCATGGCACCGGCATGGCACGGCATGGCACGGCATGGCACCGGCATGGCACGGCATGGCACCGGCATGGCACCGGCATTGCACGGCATGGCACCGGCATGGCACCGGCATGGCACGGCATGGCACCGGCATGGCACGGCATGGCACCGGCATGGCACGGCATGGCACGGCATGGCACGGCATGGCACGGCATTGAATGGCATGGAATGGCATGGAATGGCATGGAATGGCATGGAATGGCATGGAATGGCATGGAATGGCATGGAATGGCATGGAATGGCATGGAATGGCATGGAATGGCATGGAATGGCATGGAATGGCATGGAATGGCATGGAATGGCATGGAATGGCATGGAATGGCATGGAATGGCATGGAATGGCATGGAATGGCATGGAATGGCATGGAATGGCATGGCACCGGCATGGCACCGGCATGGCACGGCATGGCACCGGCATGGCACGGCATGGCACCGGCATGGCACGGCACGGCACCGGCATGGCACGGCATGGCACCGGCATGGCACCGGCATGGCACGGCATGGCACCGGCATGGCACGGCATGGCACCGGCATGGCACGGCATGGCACCGGCATGGCACGGCATGGCACCGGCATGGCACGGCATGGCACCGGCATGGCACGGCATGGCACCGGCATGGCACGGCATGGCACGGGCATGGCACGGCATGGCACCGGCATGGCACGGCATGGCACCGGCATGGCACCGGCATGGCACGGCATGGCACCGGCATGGCACGGCATGGCACCGGCATGGCACGGCATGGCACCGGCATGGCACGGCATGGCACCGGCATGGCACGGCATGGCACGGCATGGCACGGCATGGCACGGCATGGCACGGCATTGAATGGCATGGAATGGCATGGAATGGCATGGAATGGCATGGAATGGCATGGAATGGCATGGAATGGCATGGAATGGCATGGAATGGCATGGAATGGCATGGAATGGCATGGAATGGCATGGAATGGCATGGAATGGCATGGAATGGCATGGAATGGCATGGAATGGCATGGAATGGCATGGAATGGCATGGAATGGCATGGAATGGCATGGAATGGCATGGAATGGCATGGAATGGCATGGAATGGCATGGAATGACATGGAATGGCATGGCACCGGCATGGCACCGGCATGGCACGGCATGGCACGGCATGGCACGGCATGGCACCGGCATGGCACGGCATGGCACCGGCATGGCACGGCATGGCACCGGCATGGCACGGCATGGCACCGCATTGAGTGGCATGGAATGGCATGGAATGGCATGGAATGGCATGGAATGGCATGGAATGGCATGGAATGGCATGGAATGGCATGGAATGGCATGGAATGGCATGGCACGGCATGGCACCGGCATGGCATGGCATGGCACCGGCATGGCACGGCATGGCACCGGCATGGCACGGCATGGCACCGGCATGGCACCGGCATGGCACGGCATGGCACCGGCATGGCACGGCATGGCACCGGCATGGCACGGCATGGCACCGGCATGGCACGGCATGGCACCGGCATGGCACCGGCATGGCACCGGCATGGCACCGGCATGGCACGGCATGGCACGGCATGGCACCGGCATGACACGGCATGGCACCGGCATGGCACGGCATGGCACGGCATGGCACCGGCATGGCACGGCATGGCACGGCATGGCACCGGCATGGCACGGCATGGCACGGCATGGCACCGGCATGGCACGGCATGGAATGGCATGGCACCGCATGGCACGGCATGGAATGGCATGGAATGGCATGGCACCGCATGGCACGGCATGGCACGGCATTGAATGGCATGGAATGGCATTGAATGGCATGGAATGGCATGGAATGGCATGGAATGGCATGGAATGGCATGGAATGGCATGGAATGGCATGGAATGGCATGGAATGGCATGGAATGGCATGGAATGGCATGGAATGACATGGAATGGCATGGCACCGGCATGGCACCGGCATGGCACGGCATGGCACGGCATGGCACGGCATGGCACCGGCATGGCACGGCATGGCACCGGCATGGCACGGCATGGCACCGGCATGGCACGGCATGGCACCGCATTGAGTGGCATGGAATGGCATGGAATGGCATGGAATGGCATGGCACGGCATGGCACGGCATGGCACCGGCATGGCATGGCATGGCACCGGCATGGCATGGCATGGCACCGGCATGGCACGGCATGGCACCGGCATGGCACGGCATGGCACCGGCATGGCACGGCATGGCACCGGCATGGCACGGCATGGCACCGGCATGGCACGGCATGGCACCGGCATGGCACGGCATGGCACCGGCATGGCACCGGCATGGCACCGGCATGGCACCGGCATGGCACCGGCATGGCACGGCATGGCACCGGCATGGCACGGCATGGCACGGCATGGCACCGGCATGGCACGGCATGGCACGGCATGGCACCGGCATGGCACGGCATGGCACGGCATGGCACGGCATGGCACGGCATGGCACGGCATGGCACGGCATGGAATGGCATGGAATGGCATGGAATGGCATGGAATGGCATGGAATGGCATGGAATGGCATGGAATGGCATGGAATGGCATGGAATGGCATGGAATGGCATGGAATGGCATGGAATGGCATGGAATGGCATGGAATGGCATGGAATGGCATGGAATGGCATGGAATGGCATGGAATGGCATGGAATGGCATGGAATGGCATGGAATGGCATGGAATGGCATGGAATGGCATGGAATGGCATGGAATGGCATGGAATGGCATGGAATGGCATGGAATGGCATGGAATGGCATGGAATGGCATGGAATGGCATGGAATGGCATGGAATGGCATGGAATGGCATGGAATGGCATGGAATGGCATGGAATGGCATGGAATGGCATGGAATGGCATGGAATGGCATGGAATGGCATGGAATGGCATGGAATGGCATGGAATGGCATGGAATGGCATGGAATGGCATGGAATGGCATGGCACCGGCATGGCACCGGCATGGCACGGCATGGCACGGCATGGCACCGGCATGGCACGGCATGGAATGGCATGGAATGGCATGGAATGACATGGAATGGCATGGCACCGGCATGGCACCGGCATGGCACGGCATGGCACCGCATTGAGTGGCATGGAATGGCATGGAATGGCATGGAATGGCATGGAATGGCATGGAATGGCATGGAATGGCATGGCACGGCATGGCACCGGCATGGCACGGCATGGCACCGGCATGGCACGGCATGGCACCGGCATGGCACGGCATGGCACCGGCATGGCACGGCATGGCACCGGCATGGCACGGCATGGCACCGGCATGGCACGGCATGGCACGGCATGGCACGGCATGGCACGGCATGGCACGGCATTGAATGGCATGGAATGGCATGGAATGGCATGGAATGGCATGGAATGGCATGGAATGGCATGGAATGGCATGGAATGGCATGGAATGGCATGGAATGGCATGGAATGGCATGGAATGGCATGGAATGGCATGGAATGGCATGGAATGGCATGGAATGGCATGGAATGGCATGGAATGGCATGGAATGGCATGGAATGGCATGGAATGGCATGGAATGGCATGGAATGGCATGGAATGGCATGGAATGGCATGGAATGACATGGAATGGCATGGCACCGGCATGGCACCGGCATGGCACGGCATGGCACGGCATGGCACGGCATGGCACCGGCATGGCACGGCATGGCACCGGCATGGCACGGCATGGCACCGGCATGGCACGGCATGGCACCGCATTGAGTGGCATGGAATGGCATGGAATGGCATGGAATGGCATGGAATGGCATGGAATGGCATGGAATGGCATGGAATGGCATGGAATGGCATGGAATGGCATGGCACGGCATGGCACCGGCATGGCATGGCATGGCACCGGCATGGCACGGCATGGCACCGGCATGGCACGGCATGGCACCGGCATGGCACCGGCATGGCACGGCATGGCACCGGCATGGCACGGCATGGCACCGGCATGGCACGGCATGGCACCGGCATGGCACGGCATGGCACCGGCATGGCACCGGCATGGCACCGGCATGGCACCGGCATGGCACGGCATGGCACGGCATGGCACCGGCATGACACGGCATGGCACCGGCATGGCACGGCATGGCACGGCATGGCACCGGCATGGCACGGCATGGCACGGCATGGCACCGGCATGGCACGGCATGGCACGGCATGGCACCGGCATGGCACGGCATGGAATGGCATGGCACCGCATGGCACGGCATGGAATGGCATGGAATGGCATGGCACCGCATGGCACGGCATGGCACGGCATTGAATGGCATGGAATGGCATTGAATGGCATGGAATGGCATGGAATGGCATGGAATGGCATGGAATGGCATGGAATGGCATGGAATGGCATGGAATGGCATGGAATGGCATGGAATGGCATGGAATGGCATGGAATGACATGGAATGGCATGGCACCGGCATGGCACCGGCATGGCACGGCATGGCACGGCATGGCACGGCATGGCACCGGCATGGCACGGCATGGCACCGGCATGGCACGGCATGGCACCGGCATGGCACGGCATGGCACCGCATTGAGTGGCATGGAATGGCATGGAATGGCATGGAATGGCATGGCACGGCATGGCACGGCATGGCACCGGCATGGCATGGCATGGCACCGGCATGGCATGGCATGGCACCGGCATGGCACGGCATGGCACCGGCATGGCACGGCATGGCACCGGCATGGCACGGCATGGCACCGGCATGGCACGGCATGGCACCGGCATGGCACGGCATGGCACCGGCATGGCACGGCATGGCACCGGCATGGCACCGGCATGGCACCGGCATGGCACCGGCATGGCACCGGCATGGCACGGCATGGCACCGGCATGGCACGGCATGGCACGGCATGGCACCGGCATGGCACGGCATGGCACGGCATGGCACCGGCATGGCACGGCATGGCACGGCATGGCACGGCATGGCACGGCATGGCACGGCATGGCACGGCATGGAATGGCATGGAATGGCATGGAATGGCATGGAATGGCATGGAATGGCATGGAATGGCATGGAATGGCATGGAATGGCATGGAATGGCATGGAATGGCATGGAATGGCATGGAATGGCATGGAATGGCATGGAATGGCATGGAATGGCATGGAATGGCATGGAATGGCATGGAATGGCATGGAATGGCATGGAATGGCATGGAATGGCATGGAATGGCATGGAATGGCATGGAATGGCATGGAATGGCATGGAATGGCATGGAATGGCATGGAATGGCATGGAATGGCATGGAATGGCATGGAATGGCATGGAATGGCATGGAATGGCATGGAATGGCATGGAATGGCATGGAATGGCATGGAATGGCATGGAATGGCATGGAATGGCATGGAATGGCATGGAATGGCATGGAATGGCATGGAATGGCATGGAATGGCATGGAATGGCATGGAATGGCATGGAATGGCATGGAATGGCATGGCACCGGCATGGCACCGGCATGGCACGGCATGGCACGGCATGGCACCGGCATGGCACGGCATGGAATGGCATGGAATGGCATGGAATGACATGGAATGGCATGGCACCGGCATGGCACCGGCATGGCACGGCATGGCACCGCATTGAGTGGCATGGAATGGCATGGAATGGCATGGAATGGCATGGAATGGCATGGAATGGCATGGAATGGCATGGCACGGCATGGCACCGGCATGGCACGGCATGGCACCGGCATGGCACGGCATGGCACCGGCATGGCACGGCATGGCACCGGCATGGCACGGCATGGCACGGCATGGCACCGGCATGGCACGGCATGGCACCGGCATGGCACCGGCATTGCACGGCATGGCACCGGCATGGCACGGCATGGCACCGGCATGGCACGGCATGGCACCGGCATGGCACGGCATGGCACCGGCATGGCACCGGCATGGCACGGCATGGCACCGGCATGGCACGGCATGGCACCGGCATGGCACGGCATGGCACCGGCATGGCACCGGCATGGCACCGGCATGGCACGGCATGGCACCGGCATGGCACGGCATGGCACCGGCATGGCACGGCATGGCACGGCATGGCACCGGCATGGCACGGCATGGCACGGCATGGCACCGGCATGGCACGGCATGGCACCGGCATGGCACGGCATGGCACCGGCATGGCACGGCATGGCACCGGCATGGCACGGCATGGCACCGGCATGGCACGGCATGGCACCGGCATGGCACGGCATGGCACGGCATGGCACCGGCATGGCACGGCATGGCACCGGCATGGCACGGCATGGCACCGGCATGGCACGGCATGGCACTGGCATGGCACGGCATGGCACCGGCATGGCACGGCATGGCACGGCATGGCACGGCATGGCACGGCATGGCACGGCATGGCACGGCATGGCACGGCATGGCACGGCATGGCACGGCATGGCACCGGCATGGCACGGCATGGCACGGCATGGCACGGCATTGAATGGCATGGAATGGCATGGAATGGCATGGAATGGCATGGAATGGCATGGAATGGCATGGAATGGCATGGAATGGCATGGAATGGCATGGAATGGCATGGAATGGCATGGAATGGCATGGAATGGCATGGAATGGCATGGAATGGCATGGAATGGCATGGAATGGCATGGAATGGCATGGAATGGCATGGAATGGCATGGAATGGCATGGAATGGCATGGAATGGCATGGAATGGCATGGAATGGCATGGAATGGCATGGAATGGCATGGAATGGCATGGAATGGCATGGAATGGCATGGAATGGCATGGAATGGCATGGAATGGCATGGAATGGCATGGAATGGCATGGAATGGCATGGAATGGCATGGAATGGCATGGAATGGCATGGAATGGCATGGCACCGCATGGAATGGCATGGAATGGCATGGAATGGCATGGAATGGCATGGCACCGCATGGCACGGCATAGCACCGCATGGCACGGCATGGCACGGCATTGAATGGCATGGAATGGCATTGAATGGCATGGAACGGCATGGAATGGCATGGAATGGCATGGAATGGCATGGAATGGCATGGAATGGCATGGAATGGCATGGAATGGCATGGAATGGCATGGAATGGCATGGAATGGCATGGAATGGCATGGAATGGCATGGAATGGCATGGAATGGCATGGAATGGCATGGAATGGCATGGAATGGCATGGAATGGCATGGAATGGCATGGCACCGCATGGCACGGCATGGAATGGCATGGAATGGCATGGCACCGCATGGCACGGCATGGCACGGCATTGAATGGCATGGAATGGCATTGAATGGCATGGAATGGCATGGAATGGCATGGAATGGCATGGAATGGCATGGAATGGCATGGAATGGCATGGAATGGCATGGAATGGCATGGATTGGCATGGAATGGCATGGAATGGCATGGAATGGCATGGAATGGCATGGAATGGCATGGAATGGCATGGAATGGCATGGAATGGCATGGCACCGGCATGGCACCGGCATGGCACGGCATGGCACCGGCATGGCACCGGCATGGCACGGCATGGCACGGCATGGCACCGGCATGGCACGGCATGGCACGGCATGGCACCGGCATGGCACGGCATGGCACCGGCATGGCACCGGCATTGCACGGCATGGCACTGGCATGGCACGGCATGGCACCGGCATGGCACGGCATGGCACCGGCATGGCACCGGCATGGCACCGGCATGGCACCGGCATGGCACGGCATGGCACCGGCATGGCACGGCATGGCACCGGCATGGCACGGCATGGCACGGCATGGCACCGGCATGGCTCGGCATGGCACGGCATGGCACCGGCATGGCACGGCATGGCACGGCATGGCACCGGCATGGCACGGCATGGCACGGCATTGGAATGGCATGGAATGGCATGGAATGGCATGGAATGGCATGGAATGGCATGGAATGGCATGGAATGGCATGGAATGGCATGGAATGGCATGGAATGGCATGGAATGGCATGGAATGGCATGGAATGGCATGGAATGGCATGGAATGGCATGGAATGGCATGGAATGGCATGGAATGGCATGGAATGGCATGGAATGGCATGGAATGGCATGGAATGGCATGGAATGGCATGGAATGGCATGGAATGGCATGGAATGGCATGGAATGGCATGGAATGGCATGGAATGGCATGGAATGGCATGGAATGGCATGGAATGGCATGGAATGGCATGGAATGGCATGGAATGGCATGGAATGGCATGGCACCGCATGGCACGGCATAGCACCGCATGGCACGGCATGGCACGGCATTGAATGGCATGGAATGGCATTGAATGGCATGGAACGGCATGGAATGGCATGGAATGGCATGGAATGGCATGGAATGGCATGGAATGGCATGGAATGGCATGGAATGGCATGGAATGGCATGGAATGGCATGGAATGGCATGGAATGGCATGGAATGGCATGGAATGGCATGGAATGGCATGGAATGGCATGGAATGGCATGGAATGGCATGGAATGGCATGGAATGGCATGGAATGGCATGGAATGGCATGGAATGGCATGGCACCGCATGGCACGGCATGGAATGGCATGGAATGGCATGGCACCGCATGGCACGGCATGGCACGGCATTGAATGGCATGGAATGGCATTGAATGGCATGGAATGGCATGGAATGGCATGGAATGGCATGGAATGGCATGGAATGGCATGGAATGGCATGGAATGGCATGGAATGGCATGGAATGGCATGGAATGGCATGGAATGGCATGGAATGGCATGGAATGGCATGGAATGGCATGGCACCGGCATGGCACCGGCATGGCACGGCATGGCACCGGCATGGCACCGGCATGGCACGGCATGGCACGGCATGGCACCGGCATGGCACGGCATGGCACGGCATGGCACCGGCATGGCACGGCATGGCACCGGCATGGCACCGGCATTGCACGGCATGGCACTGGCATGGCACGGCATGGCACCGGCATGGCACCGGCATGGCACCGGCATGGCACCGGCATGGCACGGCATGGCACCGGCATGGCACGGCATGGCACCGGCATGGCACGGCATGGCACGGCATGGCACCGGCATGGCACGGCATGGCACGGCATGGCACCGGCATGGCACGGCATGGCACGGCATGGCACCGGCATGGCACGGCATGGCACGGCATGGCACCGGCATGGCACGGCATGGCACCGGCATGGCACGGCATGGCACGGCATGGCACCGGCATGGCACGGCATGGCACCGGCATGGCACCGGCATGGCACCGGCATGGCACCGGCATGGCACGGCATGGCACCGGCATGGCACGGCATGGCACCGGCATGGCACGGCATGGCACGGCATGGCACCGGCATGGCACGGCATGGCACGGCATGGCACCGGCATGGCACGGCATGGCACGGCATGGCACCGGCATGGCACGGCATGGCACGGCATGGCACCGGCATGGCACGGCATGGCACCGGCATGGCACGGCATGGCACGGCATGGCACCGGCATGGCACGGCATGGCACCGGCATGGCACGGCATGGCACGGCATGGCACGGCATGGCACGGCATGGCACGGCATGGAATGGCATGGAATGGCATGGAATGGCATGGAATGGCATGGAATGGCATGGAATGGCATGGAATGGCATGGAATGGCATGGAATGGCATGGAATGGCATGGAATGGCATGGAATGGCATGGAATGGCATGGAATGGCATGGAATGGCATGGAATGGCATGGAATGGCATCGCACCGGCATGGCACGGCATGGCACCGGCATGGCACGGCATGGCACGGCATGGCACGGCATGGCACGGCATGGCACGGCATGGCACCGGCATGGCACGGCATGGAATGGCATGGAATGGCATGGAATGGCATGGAATGGCATGGAATGGCATGGAATGGCATGGAATGGCATGGAATGGCATGGAATGGCATGGAATGGCATGGAATGGCATGGAATGGCATGGAATGGCATGGAATGGCATGGAATGGCATGGAATGGCATGGAATGGCATGGAATGGCATGGAATGGCATGGAATGGCATGGAATGGCATGGAATGGCATGGAATGGCATGGAATGGCATGGAATG
Source organism: Cryptus armator (assembly GCA_963971235.1). Lineage (NCBI taxonomy): Eukaryota > Metazoa > Arthropoda > Insecta > Hymenoptera > Ichneumonidae > Cryptus > Cryptus armator. Next base: position 151,375 of record CAXARG010000341.1, read on the forward strand.
GCATGGAATGGCATGGAATGGCATGGAATGGCATGGAATGGCATGGAATGGCATGGAATGGCATGGAATGGCATGGAATGGCATGGAATGGCATGGCACCGCATGGCACGGCATAGCACCGCATGGCACGGCATGGCACGGCATTGAATGGCATGGAATGGCATTGAATGGCATGGAACGGCATGGAATGGCATGGAATGGCATGGAATGGCATGGCACCGGCATGGCACCGGCATGGCACGGCATGGCACGGCATGGCACGGCATGGCACGGCATGGCACCGGCATGGCACGGCATGGCACGGCATGGCACGGCATTGAATGGCATGGAATGGCATGGAATGGCATGGAATGGCATGGAATGGCATGGAATGGCATGGAATGGCATGGAATGGCATGGAATGGCATGGAATGGCATGGAATGGCATGGAATGGCATGGAATGGCATGGAATGGCATGGAATGGCATGGAATGGCATGGAATGGCATGGAATGGCATGGAATGGCATGGAATGGCATGGAATGGCATGGAATGGCATGGAATGGCATGGAATGGCATGAAATGGCATGGAATGGCATGGAATGGCATGGAATGGCATGGAATGGCATGGAATGGCATGGAATGGCATGGAATGGCATGGAATGGCATGGAATGGCATGGAATGGCATGGAATGGCATGGAATGGCATGGAATGGCATGGAATGGCATGGAATGGCATGGAATGGCATGGAATGGCATGAAATGGCATGGAATGGCATGGAATGGCATGGAATGGCATGGAATGGCATGGAATGGCATGGAATGGCATGGAATGGCATGGAATGGCATGGAATGGCATGGAATGGCATGGAATGGCATGGAATGGCATGGAATGGCATGGAATGGCATGGAATGGCATGGAATGGCATGGAATGGCATGGAATGGCATGGAATGGCATGGAATGGCATGGAATGGCATGGAATGGCATGGAATGGCATGGAATGGCATGGAATGGCATGGAATGGCATGGAATGGCATGGAATGGCATGAAATGGCATGGAATGGCATGGAATGGCATGGAATGGCATGGAATGGCATGGAATGGCATGGAATGGCATGGAATGGCATGGAATGGCATGGAATGGCATGGAATGGCATGGAATGGCATGGAATGGCATGGAATGGCATGGAATGGCATGGAATGGCATGGAATGACATGGAATGGCATGGCACCGGCATGGCACCGGCATGGCACCGGCATGGCACCGGCATGGCACGGCATGGCACGGCATGGCACCGGCATGGCACGGCATGGCACCGGCATGGCACGGCATGGCACGGCATGGCACCGGCATGGCACGGCATGGCACCGGCATGGCACCGGCATGGCACCGGCATAGCACGGCATGGCACCGGCATGGCACGGCATTGAATGGCATGGAATGGCATGGAATGGCATGGAATGGCATGGAATGGCATGGAATGGCATGGAATGGCATGGAATGGCATGGAATGGCATGGAATGGCATGGAATGGCATGGAATGGCATGGAATGGCATGGAATGGCATGGAATGGCATGGAATGGCATGGAATGGCATGGAATGGCATGGAATGGCATGGAATGGCATGGAATGGCATGGAATGGCATGGAATGGCATGGAATGGCATGGAATGGCATGGAATGGCATGGAATGGCATGGAATGGCATGGAATGGCATGGAATGGCATGGAATGGCATGGAATGGCATGGAATGGCATGGAATGGCATGGAATGGCATGGAATGGCATGGAATGGCATGGAATGGCATGGAATGGCATGGAATGGCATGGAATGGCATGGAATGGCATGGAATGGCATGGAATGGCATGGAATGGCATGGAATGGCATGGAATGGCATGGAATGGCATGGAATGGCATGGAATGGCATGGAATGGCATGGAATGGCATGGAATGGCATGGAATGGCATGGAATGGCATGGAATGGCATGGAATGGCATGGAATGGCATGGCACGGCATGGCACGGCATGGCACCGGCATGGCACGGCATGGAATGGCATGGAATGGCATGGAATGACATGGAATGGCATGGCACCGGCATGGCACCGGCATGGCACGGCATGGCACGGCATGGCACGGCATGGCACCGGCATGGCACGGCATGGCACCGGCATGGCACGGCATGGCACCGGCATGGCACGGCATGGCACCGGCATGGCACGGCATGGCACCGCATTGAGTGGCATGGAATGGCATGGAATGGCATGGAATGGCATGGAATGGCATGGCACGGCATGGCACCGGCATGGCACGGCATGGCACCGGCATGGCACGGCATGGCACCGGCATGGCACGGCATGGCACCGGCATGGCACGGCATGGCACGGCATGGCACCGGCATGGCACGGCATGGCACCGGCATGGCACGGCATGGCACCGGCATGGCACGGCATGGCACCGGCATGGCACGGCATGGCACCGGCATGGCACGGCATGGCACGGCATGGCACCGGCATGGCACGGCATGGCACCGGCATGGCACGGCATGGCACCGGCATGGCACCGGCATGGCACGGCATGGCACCGGCATGGCACGGCATGGCACCGGCATGGCACGGCATGGCACCGGCATGGCACCGGCATGGCACCGGCATGGCACGGCATGGCACCGGCATGGCACGGCATGGCACCGGCATGGCACGGCATGGCACCGGCATGGCACGGCATGGCACCGGCATGGCACGGCATGGCACCGGCATGGCACCGGCATGGCACGGCATGGCACGGCATGGCACCGGCATGGCACCGGCATGGCACGGCATGGCACCGGCATGGCACGGCATGGCACCGGCATGGCACGGCATGGCACGGCATGGCACGGCATGGCACCGGCATGGCACGGCATGGCACCGGCATGGCACGGCATGGCACGGCATGGCACGGCATGGCACGGCATGGCACGGCATGGCACGGCATGGCACGGCATGGCACGGCATGGCACGGCATTGAATGGCATGGAATGGCATGGAATGGCATGGAATGGCATGGAATGGCATGGAATGGCATGGAATGGCATGGAATGGCATGGAATGGCATGGAATGGCATGGAATGGCATGGAATGGCATGGAATGGCATGGAATGGCATGGAATGGCATGGAATGGCATGGAATGGCATGGAATGGCATGGAATGGCATGGAATGGCATGGAATGGCATGGAATGTCATGGAATGGCATGGAATGGCATGGAATACCATGGAATGGCATGGAATGGCATGGAATGGCATGGAATACCATGGAATGGCATGGAATGGCATGGAATGGCATGGAATGGCATGGAATGGCATGGAATGGCATGGAATGGCATGGAATGGCATGGAATGGCATGGAATGGCATGGAATGGCATGGAATGGCATGGAATGACATGGAATGGCATGGCACCGGCATGGCACCGGCATGGCACGGCATGGCACGGCATGGCACGGCATGGCACCGGCATGGCACGGCATGGCACCGGCATGGCACGGCATGGCACCGGCATGGCACGGCATGGCACCGCATTGAGTGGCATGGAATGGCATGGAATGGCATGGAATGGCATGGAATGGCATGGAATGGCATGGCACGGCATGGCACGGCATGGCACCGGCATGGCACGGCATGGCACCGGCATGGCACGGCATGGCACCGGCATGGCACGGCATGGCACCGGCATGGCACGGCATGGCACCGGCATGGCACGGCATGGCACCGGCATGGCACGGCATGGCACCGGCATGGCACGGCATGGCACCGCATTGAGTGGCATGGAATGGCATGGAATGGCATGGAATGGCATGGAATGGCATGGCACGGCATGGAATGGCATGGAATGGCATGGAATGGCATGGAATGGCATGGAATGGCATGGAATGGCATGGCACCGGCATGGCACCGGCATGGCACGGCATGGCACCGGCATGGCACGGCATGGAATGGCATGGAATGGCATGGAATGGCATGGAATGACATGGAATGGCATGGCACCGGCATGGCACCGGCATGGCACCGGCATGGCACGGCATGGCACGGCATGGCACGGCATGGCACCGGCATGGCACGGCATGGCACCGGCATGGCACGGCATGGCACCGCATTGAGTGGCATGGAATGGCATGGAATGGCATGGAATGGCATGGAATGGCATGGCACGGCATGGCACCGGCATGGCACGGCATGGCACCGGCATGGCACGGCATGGCACCGGCATGGCACGGCATGGCACCGGCATGGCACGGCATGGCACGGCATGGCACCGGCATGGCACGGCATGGCACCGGCATGGCACCGGCATTGCACGGCATGGCACCGGCATGGCACCGGCATGGCACGGCATGGCACCGGCATGGCACGGCATGGCACCGGCATGGCACGGCATGGCACGGCATGGCACGGCATGGCACGGCATTGAATGGCATGGAATGGCATGGAATGGCATGGAATGGCATGGAATGGCATGGAATGGCATGGAATGGCATGGAATGGCATGGAATGGCATGGAATGGCATGGAATGGCATGGAATGGCATGGAATGGCATGGAATGGCATGGAATGGCATGGAATGGCATGGAATGGCATGGAATGGCATGGAATGGCATGGAATGGCATGGCACCGGCATGGCACCGGCATGGCACGGCATGGCACCGGCATGGCACGGCATGGCACCGGCATGGCACGGCACGGCACCGGCATGGCACGGCATGGCACCGGCATGGCACCGGCATGGCACGGCATGGCACCGGCATGGCACGGCATGGCACCGGCATGGCACGGCATGGCACCGGCATGGCACGGCATGGCACCGGCATGGCACGGCATGGCACCGGCATGGCACGGCATGGCACCGGCATGGCACGGCATGGCACGGGCATGGCACGGCATGGCACCGGCATGGCACGGCATGGCACCGGCATGGCACCGGCATGGCACGGCATGGCACCGGCATGGCACGGCATGGCACCGGCATGGCACGGCATGGCACCGGCATGGCACGGCATGGCACCGGCATGGCACGGCATGGCACGGCATGGCACGGCATGGCACGGCATGGCACGGCATTGAATGGCATGGAATGGCATGGAATGGCATGGAATGGCATGGAATGGCATGGAATGGCATGGAATGGCATGGAATGGCATGGAATGGCATGGAATGGCATGGAATGGCATGGAATGGCATGGAATGGCATGGAATGGCATGGAATGGCATGGAATGGCATGGAATGGCATGGAATGGCATGGAATGGCATGGAATGGCATGGAATGGCATGGAATGGCATGGAATGGCATGGAATGGCATGGAATGGCATGGAATGACATGGAATGGCATGGCACCGGCATGGCACCGGCATGGCACGGCATGGCACGGCATGGCACCGGCATGGCACGGCATGGCACCGGCATGGCACGGCATGGCACCGGCATGGCACGGCATGGCACCGCATTGAGTGGCATGGAATGGCATGGAATGGCATGGAATGGCATGGAATGGCATGGAATGGCATGGAATGGCATGGAATGGCATGGAATGGCATGGAATGGCATGGAATGGCATGGAATGGCATGGCACGGCATGGCACCGGCATGGCATGGCATGGCACCGGCATGGCACGGCATGGCACCGGCATGGCACGGCATGGCACCGGCATGGCACCGGCATGGCACGGCATGGCACCGGCATGGCACGGCATGGCACCGGCATGGCACGGCATGGCACCGGCATGGCACGGCATGGCACCGGCATGGCACCGGCATGGCACCGGCATGGCACCGGCATGGCACGGCATGGCACGGCATGGCACCGGCATGACACGGCATGGCACCGGCATGGCACGGCATGGCACGGCATGGCACCGGCATGGCACGGCATGGCACGGCATGACACCGGCATGGCACGGCATGGCACGGCATGGCACCGGCATGGCACGGCATGGAATGGCATGGCACCGCATGGCACGGCATGGAATGGCATGGAATGGCATGGCACCGCATGGCACGGCATTGAATGGCATGGAATGGCATTGAATGGCATGGAATGGCATGGAATGGCATGGAATGGCATGGAATGGCATGGAATGGCATGGAATGGCATGGAATGGCATGGAATGACATGGAATGGCATGGCACCGGCATGGCACCGGCATGGCACGGCATGGCACGGCATGGCACGGCATGGCACCGGCATGGCACGGCATGGCACCGGCATGGCACGGCATGGCACCGGCATGGCACGGCATGGCACCGCATTGAGTGGCATGGAATGGCATGGAATGGCATGGAATGGCATGGAATGGCATGGAATGGCATGGAATGGCATGGAATGGCATGGAATGGCATGGCACGGCATGGCACGGCATGGCACCGGCATGGCATGGCATGGCACCGGCATGGCATGGCATGGCACCGGCATGGCACGGCATGGCATGGCATGGCACCGGCATGGCACGGCATGGCACCGGCATGGCACGGCATGGCACCGGCATGGCACGGCATGGCACCGGCATGGCACGGCATGGCACCGGCATGGCACGGCATGGCACCGGCATGGCACGGCATGGCACCGGCATGGCACCGGCATGGCACCGGCATGGCACCGGCATGGCACGGCATGGCACGGCATGGCACCGGCATGGCACGGCATGGCACCGGCATGGCACGGCATGGCACCGGCATGGCACGGCATGGCACGGCATGGCACCGGCATGGCACGGCATGGCACGGCATGGCACCGGCATGGCACGGCATGGCACGGCATGGCACGGCATGGCACGGCATGGCACGGCATGGCACGGCATGGCACGGCATGGAATGGCATGGAATGGCATGGAATGGCATGGAATGGCATGGAATGGCATGGAATGGCATGGAATGGCATGGAATGGCATGGAATGGCATGGAATGGCATGGAATGGCATGGAATGGCATGGAATGGCATGGAATGGCATGGAATGGCATGGAATGGCATGGAATGGCATGGAATGGCATGGAATGGCATGGAATGGCATGGAATGGCATGGAATGGCATGGAATGGCATGGAATGGCATGGAATGGCATGGAATGGCATGGAATGGCATGGAATGGCATGGAATGGCATGGAATGGCATGGAATGGCATGGAATGGCATGGAATGGCATGGAATGGCATGGAATGGCATGGAATGGCATGGAATGGCATGGAATGGCATGGAATGGCATGGCACCGGCATGGCACCGGCATGGCACGGCATGGCACGGCATGGCACCGGCATGGCACGGCATGGAATGGCATGGAATGGCATGGAATGACATGGAATGGCATGGCACCGGCATGGCACCGGCATGGCACGGCATGGCACCGCATTGAGTGGCATGGAATGGCATGGAATGGCATGGAATGGCATGGAATGGCATGGCACGGCATGGCACCGGCATGGCACGGCATGGCACCGGCATGGCACGGCATGGCACCGGCATGGCACGGCATGGCACCGGCATGGCACGGCATGGCACGGCATGGCACCGGCATGGCACGGCATGGCACCGGCATGGCACCGGCATTGCACGGCATGGCACCGGCATGGCACGGCATGGCACCGGCATGGCACGGCATGGCACCGGCATGGCACGGCATGGCACCGGCATGGCACCGGCATGGCACGGCATGGCACCGGCATGGCACGGCATGGCACCGGCATGGCACGGCATGGCACCGGCATGGCACCGGCATGGCACCGGCATGGCACGGCATGGCACCGGCATGGCACGGCATGGCACCGGCATGGCACGGCATGGCACGGCATGGCACCGGCATGGCACGGCATGGAACGGCATGGCACCGGCATGGCACGGCATGGCACCGGCATGGCACGGCATGGCACCGGCATGGCACGGCATGGCACCGGCATGGCACGGCATGGCACCGGCATGGCACGGCATGGCACCGGCATGGCACGGCATGGCACGGCATGGCACCGGCATGGCACGGCATGGCACCGGCATGGCACGGCATGGCACGGCATGGCACCGGCATGGCACGGCATGGCACCGGCATGGCACGGCATGGCACCGGCATGGCACCGGCATTGCACGGCATGGCACCGGCATGGCACGGCATGGCACCGGCATGGCACGGCATGGCACCGGCATGGCACGGCATGGCACCGGCATGGCACGGCATGGCACTGGCATGGCACGGCATGGCACCGGCATGGCACGGCATGGCACGGCATGGCACGGCATGGCACGGCATGGCACGGCATGGCACGGCATGGCACGGCATGGCACGGCATGGCACGGCATGGCACGGCATGGCACGGCATGGCACCGGCATGGCACGGCATGGCACGGCATGGCACGGCATGGCACGGCATGGCACGGCATGGCACGGCATGGCACGGCATGGCACCGGCATGGCACGGCATGGCACGGCATGGCACGGCATTGAATGGCATGGAATGGCATGGAATGGCATGGAATGGCATGGAATGGCATGGAATGGCATGGAATGGCATGGAATGGCATGGAATGGCATGGAATGGCATGGAATGGCATGGAATGGCATGGAATGGCATGGAATGGCATGGAATGGCATGGAATGGCATGGAATGGCATGGAATGGCATGGAATGGCATGGAATGGCATGGAATGGCATGGAATGGCATGGAATGGCATGGAATGGCATGGAATGGCATGGAATGGCATGGAATGGCATGGAATGGCATGGAATGGCATGGAATGGCATGGAATGGCATGGAATGGCATGGCACCGCATGGAATGGCATGGAATGGCATGGAATGGCATGGAATGGCATGGCACCGCATGGCACGGCATAGCACCGCATGGCACGGCATGGCACGGCATTGAATGGCATGGAATGGCATTGAATGGCATGGAACGGCATGGAATGGCATGGAATGGCATGGAATGGCATGGAATGGCATGGAATGGCATGGAATGGCATGGAATGGCATGGAATGGCATGGAATGGCATGGAATGGCATGGAATGGCATGGAATGGCATGGAATGGCATGGAATGGCATGGAATGGCATGGAATGGCATGGAATGGCATGGAATGGCATGGAATGGCATGGAATGGCATGGAATGGCATGGAATGGCATGGAATGGCATGGAATGGCATGGAATGGCATGGAATGGCATGGAATGGCATGGAATGGCATGGAATGGCATGGAATGGCATGGAATGGCATGGAATGGCATGGAATGGCATGGCACCGCATGGCACGGCATGGAATGGCATGGAATGGCATGGCACCGCATGGCACGGCATGGCACGGCATTGAATGGCATGGAATGGCATTGAATGGCATGGAATGGCATGGAATGGCATGGAATGGCATGGAATGGCATGGAATGGCATGGAATGGCATGGAATGGCATGGAATGGCATGGAATGGCATGGAATGGCATGGAATGGCATGGAATGGCATGGAATGGCATGGAATGGCATGGAATGGCATGGAATGGCATGGCACCGGCATGGCACCGGCATGGCACGGCATGGCACCGGCATGGCACCGGCATGGCACGGCATGGCACGGCATGGCACCGGCATGGCACGGCATGGCACGGCATGGCACCGGCATGGCACGGCATGGCACCGGCATGGCACCGGCATTGCACGGCATGGCACTGGCATGGCACGGCATGGCACCGGCATGGCACGGCATGGCACCGGCATGGCACCGGCATGGCACCGGCATGGCACCGGCATGGCACGGCATGGCACCGGCATGGCACGGCATGGCACCGGCATGGCACGGCATGGCACGGCATGGCACCGGCATGGCACGGCATGGCACGGCATGGCACCGGCATGGCACGGCATGGCACGGCATGGCACCGGCATGGCACGGCATGGCACGGCATGGCACCGGCATGGCACGGCATGGCACCGGCATGGCACGGCATGGCACGGCATGGCACCGGCATGGCACGGCATGGCACCGGCATGGCACGGCATGGCACGGCATGGCACGGCATGGCACGGCATGGCACGGCATGGAATGGCATGGAATGGCATGGAATGGCATGGAATGGCATGGAATGGCATGGAATGGCATGGAATGGCATGGAATGGCATGGAATGGCATGGAATGGCATGGAATGGCATGGAATGGCATGGAATGGCATGGAATGGCATGGAATGGCATGGAATGGCATGGCACGGCATGGAATGGCATGGAATGGCATGGCACCGCATGGCACGGCATGGCACGGCATTGAATGGCATGGAATGGCATTGAATGGCATGGAATGGCATGGAATGGCATGGAATGGCATGGAATGGCATGGAATGGCATGGAATGGCATGGAATGGCATGGAATGGCATGGAATGGCATGGAATGGCATGGAATGGCATGGAATGGCATGGAATGGCATGGAATGGCATGGCACCGGCATGGCACCGGCATGGCACGGCATGGCACCGGCATGGCACGGCATGGCACCGGCATGGCACGGCATGGCACGGCATGGCACCGGCATGGCACGGCATGGCACGGCATGGCACCGGCATGGCACGGCATGGCACCGGCATGGCACCGGCATTGCACGGCATGGCACTGGCATGGCACGGCATGGCACCGGCATGGCACGGCATGGCACCGGCATGGCACCGGCATGGCACCGGCATGGCACCGGCATGGCACGGCATGGCACCGGCATGGCACGGCATGGCACCGGCATGGCACGGCATGGCACGGCATGGCACCGGCATGGCACGGCATGGCACGGCATGGCACCGGCATGGCACGGCATGGCACGGCATGGCACCGGCATGGCACGGCATGGCACGGCATGGCACCGGCATGGCACGGCATGGCACCGGCATGGCACGGCATGGCACGGCATGGCACCGGCATGGCACGGCATGGCACCGGCATGGCACGGCATGGCACGGCATGGCACGGCATGGCACGGCATGGAATGGCATGGAATGGCATGGAATGGCATGGAATGGCATGGAATGGCATGGAATGGCATGGAATGGCATGGAATGGCATGGAATGGCATGGAATGGCATGGAATGGCATGGAATGGCATGGAATGGCATGGAATGGCATGGAATGGCATGGAATGGCATGGAATGGCATGGAATGGCATGGAATGGCATGGAATGGCATGGAATGGCATCGCACCGGCATGGCACGGCATGGCACCGGCATGGCACGGCATGGCACGGCATGGCACGGCATGGCACGGCATGGCACGGCATGGCACCGGCATGGCACGGCATGGAATGGCATGGAATGGCATGGAATGGCATGGAATGGCATGGAATGGCATGGAATGGCATGGAATGGCATGGAATGGCATGGAATGGCATGGAATGGCATGGAATGGCATGGAATGGCATGGAATGGCATGGAATGGCATGGAATGGCATGGAATGGCATGGAATGGCATGGAATGGCATGGAATGGCATGGAATGGCATGGAATGGCATGGAATGGCATGGAATGGCATGGAATGGCATGGAATGGCATGGAATGGCATGGAATGGCATGGAATGGCATGGAATGGCATGGAATGGCATGGAATGGCATGGAATGGCATGGCACCGCATGGCACGGCATAGCACCGCATGGCACGGCATGGCACGGCATTGAATGGCATGGAATGGCATTGAATGGCATGGAACGGCATGGAATGGCATGGAATGGCATGGAATGGCATGGAATGGCATGGAATGGCATGGAATGGCATGGAATGGCATGGAATGGCATGGAATGGCATGGAATGGCATGGAATGGCATGGAATGGCATGGAATGGCATGGAATGGCATGGAATGGCATGGAATGGCATGGAATGGCATGGAATGGCATGGAATGGCATGGAATGGCATGGAATGGCATGGAATGGCATGGAATGGCATGGAATGGCATGGAATGGCATGGCACGGCATGGCACGGCATGGCACCGGCATGGCACGGCATGGAATGGCATGGAATGGCATGGCACCGCATGGCACGGCATGGCACGGCATTGAATGGCATGGAATGGCATTGAATGGCATGGAATGGCATGGAATGGCATGGAATGGCATGGAATGGCATGGAATGGCATGGAATGGCATGGAATGGCATGGAATGGCATGGAATGGCATGGAATGGCATGGAATGGCATGGAATGGCATGGAATGGCATGGAATGGCATGGAATGGCATGGAATGGCATGGAATGGCATGGCACCGGCATGGCACCGGCATGGCACGGCATGGCACCGGCATGGCACCGGCATGGCACGGCATGGCACGGCATGGCACCGGCATGGCACGGCATGGCACGGCATGGCACCGGCATGGCACGGCATGGCACCGGCATGGCACCGGCATTGCACGGCATGGCACTGGCATGGCACGGCATGGCACCGGCATGGCACCGGCATGGCACCGGCATGGCACCGGCATGGCACGGCATGGCACCGGCATGGCACGGCATGGCACCGGCATGGCACGGCATGGCACGGCATGGCACCGGCATGGCACGGCATGGCACGGCATGGCACCGGCATGGCACGGCATGGCACGGCATGGCACCGGCATGGCACGGCATGGCACGGCATGGCACCGGCATGGCACGGCATGGCACCGGCATGGCACGGCA